>JAAEAF010002715.1:0-141207 GCA_011037195.1 Triatoma infestans | reverse complement strand
ATATACACACACACATACACAGAGCATTTTCTAAACACTACTTTTTTTGGATTCTGTGGACCTCAAAACGGTTATTTCCGGTGAACGATTACATACTTCTTCTTACTAGGAGGAGTATGAGAAAGTAAAAATGACCTTTTTAAACTGTTAGTTTCACATGGATTACAATTAATTAATACCAAAGTGAGATCATTTTATCCACAAAAACGAAGAACCGTGCTCTATAGATAAGTAGACTTCATAATGGGTGGGGGTGGGAGCAATCGATGCGATTGGTCAAGGTTCATCCCCACTTGCCATGTCCAAAGCCCTTTACTGCTCACATTAACGATCAAATTAACGAAGGCTAGCCACATATCTGAACATACTTCTCGTTCCTTTCTTAACATTCGTATGATATGTTTTTGCTGCATAAAGTGATGGTAAAAATCGATGCTACCTTACCCTCTCTCTGCTCGTCCCTATATATTTATTAAGACCAGCTAAATAATTAAAAACAATGTTTACTAATGCTAGTAACAAATTCTCAGCGTTATATAGCATCAAAAGCATGAAGTTACGTGACTATTCAACTTGCATACCTGGACAACAAAGAAAGTATAGGGCTTCTTTGCTTTTTACTTAGTCCGAAGCAGTAACCGGCTTTAACAGAAACATGCAAACTATGGAATCAATGAGTATAGTCACTGTAGGGCGGGAAACATACTCAAAGAGACAATAATTACTTAGTTTTTCATTTTCATTTTCAACGAATTTCCTTTAATATTTACAAAATTTTGTTTAAGATAATTAAGTAAATTTGAAACTGCGAATGATAATAGTAAGTAAACTAAAACCCCAACAAAATTATAAATAATGAATATATAATAATTTAACTATACACTAAGCTATGAATTTGAGCTCATTCCACATTATATATTCAAATAAAAAGATATTTTATTATTAATATTGGAACGAACTTTTGTGAAAATAACATAACTATACCAACATTGAGAGAAGTTATGGATTTTTAACTTCCAGTCAGTGTGTACAGAAGCGCTCTTTCGCTGAAGGCATTACTATTACAAAGCTGTATCTCTCTGTTTTATTATTTACAATCCATTTATTTTTTTTAGATATATTTATAAAACAAAATATCCAACAATAAATTTATTATTACAAAAAAAAAATTAATTAATTCTGATGAAAGATGTAAAGGAATAAATACAGAGCTGTAACTTATTTACATTACAGGTTAACATTCAAATGGCGGTATTTATATTAACGAAATGTTTTTGGGTTTGGTACAAGTCACAATAACAAGTTGTTAGGGATGAAATTAGTCTAGTGGTAGCGAACTGTGGACTACAGTGACAGGGGTCCTGGATTCGAGTCCACGCAGTGCTGCCCTTATATTTACTACACCTTTTTAGATGCTTTAAAACTCACTGTCTGCCGATGGGCAACGTTTTCTGTAACAAGAGTACACTACCCGGAGGCCAACAGTGCACTGGGAAGACTCCGGGCGCCAATGGATACAGATGAAAACCAGCTTTTTAGAAAGAAAGCTCTTAAGTTCGAACAAATTTTGCGGAAAAAATATTTTTTACGAAACAGCCAGTGAAAGGAAAACTTGATTTAACAATTTTTTTTTTACAAATTCTATTCAAAATTATTTCCTCCAGCAGCAATACAAAGCCTAACCCTGCGTAATTGTGATCCAACAGTTCGCTCTAAGATGTCAGGAGAATTACTTATGTTCACTGCAGCATAATGAGTTGATTATCAATGTGTTGAGAGACAATTGATTTTTCTGCATACACTAAGGACCCAAGTAAATGCCCCCAAAGTAAGTAATCGAAATGTGTTAGATCAAGTGACCTCGGAGGCTAAAAAACTGGCCCGCCTCTTCTGATCCAACAATTGCGATACGAAGTATAAGCCAAAATAACATAATGTTCTATGTATGAATAACCTTCATTCGCTTACTAATTAAAAATCCCTCATATATCGGCAGATGGACGGCGTTCAATATGTTGGCTTCTGCTTGATCAACACCTTCTAGATTGCGTTCAGAAGGAGTTTGGGGAAAAGATCCTCTTTCTCTTAAACATAAGAGAACTCTACCGAGTACACGGCGAACTCGTACTCTAGGATTAGCAAATCGCCTCTGATATTCTGCAACTGTTTACCTTTCATTTCCACTATAAAACCTATATAATACTGGCGTATTCTTCATTTGAAAAATACATTTTTATGCCATTTATATAACAATTTACTAAATCAACTACAAAACTGACGTAAAAAAAAACTGACCCTTGAAAACTGCTGAAAGCAATTGAAAGCAAACTGGCACACATTAGAAATAGAATTTGATCCTTTAATAATAAAGTTCTGTTTAATAACAATTTTTTTTTAAATAATTTCAGTTGTCCTCCTTTCAATGGCAGTACTTCCCTTAGGAAGCATTTTCGTATCTATGTTTATTAGACATTTTTCACTCATAATGACTTCAAAAATACCCTATATATATTATCCTTTTATATATTACCCTCTTCGTAATATCTTACATTACATATACCCTATACATAATAAGCTCAAGGGCTGCAATGTAGGCTATCCACTAAAGTGCCTTCTTAATAGAATGTACTGTTTCCTTCCTATTTAGAATCAAGGTCCATCCGCATGTGAGTGACAATGCGCTACCACTTGGTACATACACTAAAATAGGTACGAAATTAATTTGAAATTTCTCGTTTGTGTATCCTTGGAAAGTGATTATTTCTAATCATTTTAGAAATGATCTTCTTCTTCTTCATCCTATTCAAGGTTTCGGCCGTAAAGACGTTAATTGTACTTGAACAAACCATCCTCCTATGAATCGTCCTACTCCTTTTCGTTCTCCCAGTCGGTAAAAAACGCTTATCTAGGGAATCTTGAAGGATCTATTTTCATTAGGCGGTATTCCATTATCACTGATAGGTTGGAATTTCCTCTCTAATGATTTTGTTCCCCTAATTTCATAATTTTTCTTATTTTGTCCCTTTTTGTTTCTATCTCAGAAATTTCATTTGAACGGCTTGTATTACCTAATATCTTTATTACTGTATCTTAAAGATTGCGATGCTGAACGACCGGTGAGATAAGTGGACAGAGATCTCCTGCATACAGATCTGTACCTTGTCATTATCATAGACATTTGTAAAATCAGAGCAATATTTAAAATTTACTTACTGCAAAAATTTTTAATTTATTCAGTAAATAACATTTTTTATAATTCATTTTTCTATATTTTATCTTTATTATATTATTTGTTATTTATATTTAAATAACTTCTGAATTTTTGTTCTATATTAATATTTTAGTCCAAGGAATTTTATTATTAAGAATTAAAGTGCCGCTAATATTGAAAAGATTAACAAAGTTTTCCATCTATAAAAAAGGCCTTTCTTTAAAATTATGAATACCTAAACTTGTTTAGAGAAACTCGCTGCTTTGAAAACTTTGTTTGCCTTAAAGCTGTTCATATTTTCGAATCTACTAATCACCGTCTCCAAACCGATATTTTAATTGTTATTTATTTTTAAACTGGAAATTTTAGATTTTACATTGATTTATTTATTTAAATTAGATAAAAGGAAAAATATTAGTTTTTTACATGTAAAAAAGCAGCATGGACTGTGGTGTCTTCAGTGAATTTGTTATGAAAAAATATCCATTTAATTTTTATATGTTTTTAAAAAATTTAAATTTTTACTCGAAATATTGTTTATTTTTTGTCAGGACCACGATCTCTGTTTTGGACAGTGCTAACGACAGTCCAGCTCCATCATCCATCTATTGACGATACGCATCACACTACTCAACTTTAGTTGGGCTTTCTCGACATCACGGGCGGCAACAAGTGCTGCCATGTCGTCTGCGTATCCAACCAAAACTGTCTCTTCTGGCATTTCCTGTCTAAGCAGGCTGTCATACGCCACATTCCAGAGGTCCGGGCCCAGGATCGATCCCTGCGCGGCACCTGCCGTAACTGCGGATGCTCTTGGCCCTCTCGAGATCTGGTAAATAACCGTTCGGTTCCGCAGATAATCACATCACTCGCAGAAGGTACTTCGGGACTCGAAACGTTTCCTCTAGCGCTCGCAGCATATCTACCCAACTAACTAAGTTGAAGGCGTTCTTAACGTCAAGCGTGACCAAAAGGACCACCCGACGAGAGTGATGATTATGATCCTCCGCCCTGCGTAATGCCTCAATGACTTCTTGGACCGCGCCTACTGTGGACCGCCCAGACCTGAAACCATATACCATATTGCCTCAGTGATAGGTCTGCTGCAGCTTGCACCGCCAACACCAGTCTTTCCCTGAGGAGCTTCTCGTACAATTTGTACGATTTGGAGCTTCTGTATCCAACATACATAGAGGCCGGTAGGACGACGGAAGTTCTGGTTCCCCCTTTCCCTTGCTAATGAGAACCAGCCGCGCTATCTTCCAACGGGTACTGAAAACCCCAGCTTTCAGGCAGGCATTATACATCCTCAGTAACAAACCAGAACTCTGCACTGCAACCACCTTAAGCATCTCATTAGGGATGCCGTCAGGGCCGGGCGCTTTCTTACTTTTTAGAGAGCATACGGCTTTTTCAAGGTCCCTGTTGGTGAAGAGATGAAAATCCCCTACATTACCGAAGTCCCTATCACTCCAAACTGGGTGGGAAGGAAAGAGCGCCTCCACGATATTTACCATGGTAGGCACGTCCATGACTAATTGAGTTTTAAATGTCCTGAGTTTTTGGGACACTATCTTAAACCCCAGTCCCCATGTGTCTACATCCACATCCTCTTTCAATTTCTCCCAGCAGCGCATCTTGCTCCTGCATATAGCTCGCCTTAGTTCCCTCTTCGCTGTTTTATACTCAACCGAGCGAAGATTCGCGTCTGGCCGACGTCCTGCTCGTTGAGCTCTTGTTCGCAATGACTTCTTGGACCGCGCCTACTGTGGACCTGAAACCATAATGCCTCGGTGATAGGTCTCCGCTTGCTAGACATTATACAATATGATTAAACTATGATATTATTATGTCACATTTGTTTAGTTACCTTGGTATTATAAAGGAAATAATATTCGTTTTATAATATTGTATGTTTTAGACGTACTGGGTCGCATCAGCTGTCTGCCACAGCTTTGTTGAGCTCACCTGACGGTTCTAGACATCCTTTGGATCTTTATGAATTTGCTGAAGAGGACTGTCATAATTCTAGAAGAAATAATAGTTCTAGCCTTTGGGACTGTCTAATGGGTTGTGGACATAGAGTTGATCAGACTTTAGCCAGAAGAAGGGTAAATAAATGCACTAATATTAATATTATTACCTATTATTAATAACATAAACAGAAGAAATAATTAAATTAAAATGAATAAGAGTTTTTTGTTTATATTAATTATTGTTCTTGTTAGCTATGAATTAAGTTACTCTAAACATTCTGATTAATTTAAAACAAAATCGCTGGTTCCTATTCCTAAATCATTTTCATCAAACTAGGGTAGCTTCTTATTTCTTTCACATTCATGTGTGCTTGAAAAAAAGATTTGTGAAACTGTATAAAATCTATGAGAACCAACTAAGTAAATAACTTCAACGATTCATAGAAATGAAAATTAATTATAACCTGCTGACAGTTAAACAACTAAAATTAATATCGCTGTCAGAACCGAAAAGTATTGTTTTTGGAAATTCTACAAGATATTTGTTTTATGATAAAACTCTCAATGCAACTTCTGAATCATCAAAAACAAAAATAAATTGTACTATTTTTCAAGTCCAGAAGAAGATCTATAACCTGTAAAGGATTATAGCATATTAAAAAAAAACCTATGGCGCAACAGCCTATGAAGGGCCAAGGCTTGCCAGACGGCGGTTTAGTAGGGGGGCGTGTGGTAAGCACGCCGGTTCCGGCCTTCGCTACCTAGGGCGCTACTACCTGTAGCTTCCCACTTTTTATCACGATGCGGGATCAATACCGTTTTTGCCATCACGAGAATCGAACCTTGAGAGTTCTCGCACGAAAGGCGAGTGCGCTAGCCACTAGACCAACGCGTGAGGACATTTTAACATATTAAAGTAACAAAATTGATTAACAAAGAGAACTTATTGGTTGAAGTTCAGTCTAATATTTTCTTTGTAAGTGAGATATTGCATTCTGTCTGCTTCTAAAAATCGATTTTACACTGAAATTTATGTGTTTCAGCTGCACGAAGAAGTGGAGTTTTAGAAATTATTCTTTCATCTTCTCCCTAAAACAGAAAGAACGAAAGTACGAACTTAATATTTTATTTAGTGCATTTAAGAGGGAATTTTCCGACAGTAAGCTTTTGGTGAAAATCGTTCAAGAGAAAGAGCCATTTTACTTGAAAGATTTTTCAGTCTTTCCAATTTTCTTGGAAATTACTTCGATTTCCATTTGTTTTATCATCTAGACACATGAGACATTATTCAAGGAACATTCAGTTTGGGACACTTATTTGAGGATGCTATGGTGTTAGGTTACTGTAACTTTTATTTGAATTTTTTTTCCGTCAAAATTCGTTTGAATGGTGTTTGAGGAGGAGAGACTATGACTGTAGTCTCACTGCTATTTCAGGGTAGCATAATTTAGACAATGTCCATTTAAGAGCTTTGAAAACTGTTTGTCAGGTATAACTGTGAAAATTGCTGACAGAAAAAGTTTTGTGAAAGTTTCCCACGTGATTTTTTTTGAAAATAATAACACTGAAGGAAATTATAATTTTTGTTTTAACTTCTACAAAAAATAAAAATCGTAAATTTATCTCTAATTTGTTATCTACTTGTCATCTGAAGTTATATTGTTTTTGTTATTGGTTTGGTTTGTTTAAAAATAAATAGAGGTTATTTCGTTTTTTTCAACAAACAAAAAAAAAACAATAAATCACCTGTGTCAGCAGTGTCTCTAGAATGGCACTATTTTCCAAACAACATTGAGCTCTGTGACAAATGGCATTTCTTTGTTGGGACTATTTCTATTGTTACGAACGTGCTCTTCTTCTCATAATAATAGGTGTGCTATTATTATGCAAATTAAATGTCTCTAATTATTTTCCAATTTAACATTTTATTTTTTATTTTTTTTTACGCTATATTAAATAAAAAAACAATAAAAAAATTAAAAATCTTCAAAATTATCTTATAGATAAAATAATAATTGCTTCATACTAATGAAACCATAATTTTCTTAGTTCATTGTTCCTTATTAGTTAATTTCATCTTTAGTTATTATTTATAAGGGGAAGCCTGTTTTCTTATTATATTTAGTCCTCATTGTTATATAATATAACTTCTACTAACTATAACTTATAACAACTATAAACTATTGGAATTTAAAATTAAAGTTCCAAGTTTTTTATTGCATTTAATATTGATCTTTTATGAATATAATATTGCAAAACAGAGCAAACATTAAATAAAACCATTAATATCAATATTTAGATTTTTAAATTGAAATTCAAATATTAATTATTTTTTTTTATCATCAGACATTAAAACTAATATAAATCAATAGTCATCAAGATTGGGTCCAATAATAATTGAGGTCCAAAAAATTATTTCAACTTTTCATTTTGGAAGGATAAATGTTTTAGGAAAATAATTTTACAGTGTTTTCTTTATATAAAGACTGAATTTTATAGAGTAACAATAAAGATTTATTATTAGTTATTAATCGAAAAGAGTTTAGCCACTTATTGGAGTGTATGAACATGAAACCATGACATTCATTAGACTAAAACAAAATTTAAAAAAAAAAAAGTTACTTTTCAAAAGATTCATCTTAAGGCAATGACTGTAAAATTAGAATTTGGACAAATTGAAATACCAAAAACAAATTATAAAATGTAATGGAATCCGAAGAGTGGAGAAACACAAAAATAAACCAAAAAAGTTAAGTTACTTTCCATCTAGGCCATACTAGGAAGGGACAGTTCAATTTATATAAATAGAGCGATACTGGACAGTTTACGACGAGTTTACAACCAGTCAGCAACCTTCTTTCACCACTCAGCCAGCCTATCTCTATATATGTATATCTCTCGCTACTCACCTTCTATTGTAAAGTCCTTGCATTTTGTGTTTTCTTTCATTATACAGTGTTCAGCTTATATTCTAGTTTATTTCTTTCTCTCCAATTTTCTGTCCTTCTCACTTCCATTATAAACATAATTGTAAAACAACAATAATCATCGATGATGCAATACTGTAATTAAGTTGGTTTAAATAATAAATAAAAGAATTGAATATGAACAAACAAGATAAGCAAAATATGTTTATTTATATTTATATCAAGCAAATCATTACGCTTTTTGTAATTGAATTGATTTATTAATTCTTACCTTTAGTAATGGTACTCCAACTGCAAAGCATACAATTCTCATGAAACAGTTTCTTCATTTAATAGTTTCAAACATTTACTAGGTACTATCTAAATTACTTTCTCTTGAGATATCCCTATCTAAATTACTACTTATTAAGGGCATGATGTAAAAAAGTGTTGAGGTTTCACCATCTTTTTATGTATTTATTTATTTTTTTTATTCCAATAAGAAGTATTGCGAAAAGTTATATTTCAAAACTGAGTTTCTTTTTAGAGAATACATGTTCTTAGATCCCTAAATCCCCCCAAAAAAGTAATTTTTTTAATTTTTTTTTTTTTTGGAATGGGTGTTGCGTGTGTGAACAAAAAAAATCTCAAAAACGCAAGATCATTCTAGTTTTAAACTTAATCATCCAGAACTAGAAAATCCGACAGGAAGTTGTTATCACAATCTGCCAACGGAAGTGCGATTTTATTTAATTTATTTTTCGCGATTTCCTACAAAATTGCCAAAACTATTTTCTTTAAATTTACTACTTCACAACCTTCCCCCACTTTCATTTGAACCATTTTCCAGGAATTTTATTTTAGTTTACCTTTTAACTGACATTTTAGTGGGCGAGGTTAACTCAATGGTAGCGGACAAACATCATGGATAAACAGCGCGGAAGTCACGCGTCCATTATTCGAATCCAGCATTACTGCCCTTAGATTTTCTCGCCCTAGAAAGTCTCTCCCCTTACTTCATTGCTGCCTCCATTCGCTCCATGTTAGTACTTAAGCGATGGATAGATTTTTGAGGCATGTTTTCTTATCCCAGGTACTGGAGTACGGCTTCTAAAGAAATCATCATTGTTCAATAGAATTCAGGTCGGGACTTCTTGCTGGTCATTCAGTCATCGAACCCCGACTGTTTCAATCTAATATGTCACCTCCTTAGACCTATGCGGTCGAGTATTGATATCCATAAAACAAAATTAATACATGTGCTTGTAAGATGTTTTCAACATACCATTTGCATCAATTAAGTGACGACATAAGAAGTTCTCCTTGAAATGAGACCCTTGACTGAATATTACATTCAGCATATCTTTCATGTGGTTTTTCTCTACATTCGGCTAGAGTATCTGAAGAATTCTTGTCTCGTCTATAAACAGAACACATCTCCAATGTTCCGAACTCAGGTAACACGTTGTTGGGCAAACCTAATACTACCATTCGATGTTCACTGGTGAAAAGTAACTAATTTTAATAATTTTTTTCGTAAAAGTAACTAATTTTAACGTAATTTTTTGTGATTTTCTTGAAAACGGCTCCATCGATTTTTCCTCACATGCCCAACATCGTCCTCACGCGTTGGTTTAGTGGCTGGCACACTCGCCTTTCGTGCGAGAATAAAAAGTTCGATTCCCGTGAGGGCAAAGGGTGTTGACAGCATCGTGGTAAAAAGTGGGAAGCTACAGTTAGTAGCGCCCTAGGTAGCGAAGGCCGGAACTAAACTGCGTGGGAACTGCGGCGTGCTTACCACACGCCCCCTATTCAAATCACTGACCGGCAAGCCTTGGGCCCTTCATGGGCTGTTGCGCCATTTTTTTTTATAACAACACATACAACTTTTATTTGGCTCATTTCTCCGGCAAAATTCATTTAAGGGCACTTTTGGAGGAAGGGGATAGTTATGGTTTCCTCTAAAGTGCTATTTCAGTTCAGCAATATGCTATACAATTCTTTCAACTAAATAATATTAATTAGAATTATATAAGTGCCAAAATTCCCAGTTTGGAGAAAATTGGTTGAGCGGGAGTCCGAATTTACTGATTAGGCTTTTCAGTTGTTTGTGACTTTCTCCATAAAAATGCCGACGGTTTTAAACACTCATACGAATTGTAAATGCGAAGAAAATTTGCCTTTTGTTCTGGGGCTTTGAGGCTGGGGCCTTTGTTCATTTCGCAGTAGGAGGAAGTCGTGTGACTGTTTCACACCAGATTTTTTGTTGTTACGAGAAACTAGATTTTGATCGAATTAGCTCATGCCTAGATTTCCATCTTATAGATTCTTTCAATAACTGGGCCACAAACCTAAATAAAATTAGGGACAACACAATGAATAGCTAAAAACTCCAGATCTAAGAAACGTTTTTCAACTCAATATTATGAATTTCTTGGAGAAATTTTTGTGGGTGTTTGAGAACAATTTGATTTTGTCCCACTAGGATAAAGGGCCTAATACAAAATGGCGGACTTACATTGGATCTCGATTTTCTGCCCAATTCTCTTTTGCTTTGTTTTTCAACAATGGAATGAAAATTCTGAATTTTTTCTCTATAACTCACAGTTCCATCTATAGCTCATAAGAGAAAACAGGGGAAAAAAGAAAATTGTGGCCGCTGACATAAATGCATGGTCACCCATGTGGCACGATGACGCACTGGACGATAGAGGCAGACACTTCGAGGAGTGCTTTGTCGCTAATGATCTGTGTGTTGTCAACGCGCCTGGTCATAAGAAAACGTTTGCTGGAAATGGGAACTGCGCGGAGCACAACCTTGATGTAACCTTGTGTACAGCTTCGGCTGTTGACAGGGTGCACGGTTGGAGGGTGGTAGACTGGGTAACTGGTGATGACAGGGCGATACTTTTCGAAGTTGCCTGGGACACCAGGCAATGTGCCACCTTTGAGGGTCTAGAAAGATTCTCAATCAAATGTGTTGACTGGGAAAGATATAAGACACTCCTCCAGCGCAGAATTGACACGCTAAATGTCCAAGGGGATACCATTGATGGTGTCGATATAGCGGTCACAGAGCTGCTGAGGCAATAGTTGGCACAAGTGGGGAAGTGCTTAAGAAAATACCCACAAGTCGCACACGCCGTGTTCCTTGGTGGACACGGGAGTTGACTGTGGCCAAAAAAGACGTTGCTAAGAAGCGGAGAAGATACCAACGGGCACATAATGGTGAATCCCGTCAAAGATACATAGATGAGTATCGAAGTGCTCGAAAAAGATACAAAAAGATGGTGCATCAGGCCAAGACTTATAGCTGGCGGGAGTTCGTGAAGTCAGAAGGCAATAATGATCCGTGGGACATTATATACAAGGTGCAAACAAGAAAAATTAGGACCAACCTGGTACTCGCTAGTCTAAATATAGACGGAGCCGGGTATTGGGTCCTGGCAGAGATCGACAGAGCATTTGTTGAAAGTGCTTCTTCCTGAGGATTGTCCTTTGGACGACACTGAATTGCAAAAAAGTCGTCGCGAAGCAGCATACGAGTCACCAGCTCTCACGGACTCGATCACAGAATTTGATATATATGATGTGAAGTATGTTATTGGCGAGATCAAAAATAAGAAAGCTCCTGGCATAGATATGATAAATGGGGAAATCGTCCGGAAGAACGAGGACGTATTAAGCCAACATCTGCTTGACCTTTTCAATGGATGCCTGATATTGGGATACTTTCCCAGTCAATGGAAAACAGGGCTTGTAAAAGTTTTATATAAAGGATCGAACAAGCCCATTGATAATGCAAAGTCGTATCGATTGATACAACTCCTGCCCGTTTTTGGGAAATTGCTGGAGAAACTGATTATAATGAGGCTAAAAAGCTTTATCAGTTTCAGTCCCAACCAGTATGGTTTTGTATCGGGAAGATCGACGACAGATGCAATCATGAAAATCCTTGAATTGGTCCGTGGCAGTGAGCACAAGTACGTTCTCACAGTATTCCTGGACATAGCTGGGGCCTTTGATAATGTCTGGTGGCCGACTGTTTTGGAGTCACTTAGAAGACGAGATTGTCCACCATGTCTTCTAAAACTTATACAAAGTTACCTTACCCAGAGGGTGGCGATGTTAGTGACTCAAGCAGGCGAGGTCTCACGACCAATAACCAAAGGTTGTCCGCAGGGCTCGGTAGTGGGCCCGTTCCTGTGGAACCTAGTGATGGAAGAGCTGCTAGAACAAACTGATAATTGGATTACTGTGACTCGGTTGCATACGCTGACGACCTAGCAATAATTGTCCATGGAGATTCTCGTAGGGAGATAGAGGAGAGTGCTTGCACGGCTGTGTCCCAAATAAAAAGATGGTGTCAAGGGGAAAAGCTGCAGATTTCGTTTGAGAAGTCAAAAGTGATGCTCATGAAAGGCAAGCTTCATCCTAGTCGTCCACCTTGGATCCGGGTGGACGAACAAAGAATAGCCCACGTAACCCAGTTTGAGTATCTGGGCGTGCTCCTGGATTGGAAGCTTTCTTTTAAGCACCATATTCAGCGAGTTGCCTCAAGATGTCTCAACTTATACCAGGGGATCAAAAGAGTAGCCCGTGGAGAGTGGGGGCTGAAGACTGGTGTGGGCTCTGACTATCTATAAGGGCGTGATAGAGAATGTCGCAACGTACGCAGCTGCCTGTTGGGCCGACAAGCTGGACATGCAGTCGTACAGCGGCATTCTATTAAGAATGCAAAGAGCTATTTTATGCTCGGTGACTAGGGCCTATGCGACCGGTGGTAGGTTACCGGTGGTCGCTGGAGTGTTGCCGCTCGATCTCCAAGCAGAGATGAGGGCCCTACGATATAAGTACCAAAAAAGGGGCATGATCGTCCTCGATGTCCGGGAGTTTACTAGTCAGATGCCTCCTGCTCTCGTAAAGAAAACGATCCTAGAGTATGAGATAGGGAAGTGGCAAAGACGCTGGGATGAGGCAGTGACAGGAAGAACCACATATGAGTTCCTTCCGAATCTGCATCACAGACTGTCGATGCGATGGCTGCGGCTATCCCAGACCGTTACACAATATTTCACGGGGCACGGGGAGTTCAATTCTAAGCTCTTCGACTTGGGATTGAAAGATTCCCCAAATTGTGAATGCGGTCAGCGGGACACGGTGCATCACGTTCTCTTCCGGTGTCCTCTCCTCGACGAGGCTAGAATCCATATGGAATTCAAGCTGATAAGTAGGGGGGGAGAACTGGCCGGGAGAATGTAAAGAGCTGGTAAAAAATGCAAGGAATTTCGAAGACTTTGTCGAGTTCGCTCAAGAAGTCGCGGTAATAAGAAGGACTAGACGAATAAGTAAAGGTCCGCCTCTACGTGGCAGGGACGGGAACGTATCTACTTTGTAGATAAGGCTAAGTGACCATAGGCACCGGTTTTGGCGCTATGCGCTAGGTACGGTGGCTAAGGGTGTGTGTGTAATAATAATATAACTCACAGTTGGTATATGTCTGGTCAATCAGAAATTTAGAATTTCATGTTGACCACGCCCACATTTCACACCTTTACTTTTACCCTGTGATTGGCTAATTATGTATTGACAATATTTCTATTGAAATATTATTATTTCTATTGAAAATCTAGTTTAGAATATTTTTTTACTAATTTTCTCTTCTTAGGTATTTTATAAATTATCAAATTGTGCAATCAAAATTTTAAGAAATATTTTAAGTTACTACTAACATATTATTTACTGTTTTTTATATAGTTAATGTGATCTATAAAGAAAAAACTCAGAATTTTCATTGCATTATTGAAAAATAAGGAATTTGGCGGAAAGCAACATTATAAGTCCGCCATTTTGTATTTAGCCTTTTATACTAGTGGGACAAAATAAAATTGATGTCGAACACACACACACACACAAATTTCTCAATGGAATTTATAATTTACGGTTAAAAAAAAAAAAACATTCATTAAACATCCATTTTTATTGTCTATTATTCCTGTTAAGGAGAAAATATAGTAATGGTGTCAAATTTTCAAGGTCCCCTGAGTGAAAGAAAGGTTTTTAGAATATGGTTTGTGTATGTGTATCTATGAACAGCATAGTTCAAAAACGAAAAAATCGTAGGAAGTTCAAACTTGATATTCCGTTTAGGTACATCACCATGGGATCCTAGTTATCTGTCAAAATTCCTCTATCAGAAGTACTTCTTTACTGATTTTTGTTTTTTTTTTTTTACTATTTTGCGATTTTTTCGAAATTGGCTCCAACGATTTTGTTTAAACTTAGTATATCAATTACACACACTAAGACCTATAATATTTATTTGAAACATTTCTCTAGGAAAATTCATTTAATGTTGCTTTTGGGGGGGGGACGGATGAGGTTGTGTTTTCTCAAAAAAGTGCTATTTCCGTTTATTATACAATTCTACCTTCTAAAATAATATTAATTAAAGTTAAATATGTTGCCAAAATGCCAAGTTTGAAGAAAATGGTTGACAGGAAGTGAACTTTTTACTGAACAGTTTTTTCAATTTTCCCCTTTTTTTTTCCATAAAAACACCGACGGATTTCTTGAAATTTGATTTACTAAACATAAATACGGGATTCTATAAGTTTTGTTTGATCTATAAGTTGTGGAAGTTTTTTTTCCGAAAAAGTTCATTTATAGAAGTTTAAGGTGAGAAAGGGGAAGTTATCTTTCGTGAAACAAGTCACGTTATTAAGTTTCGATTCTCCCGCTGATTTAAAATTGAAACAAATAAACAATTTGTAAAAATTATGTTGGAAGACTACAGTAAGTGTAAACTGTAAACTGCGGTAAGAGAAAGTTGTGTGAGTGTTTCACACCAGATTTTTTTTTTTTTTTCAAAGAGTGCTGGAAAAAATAAACTATTGGCATTTAAAAACTCTACTGATGACTTTCTACATGCTTTCAACTGTCAACATGTGGTGGGAGAGAAAAACCTTTTCAATCATTTCCACGGTTCAACACAGAAGGCGAAGTAGAATCAATGGATGAATATTTTCACTTTATCAACTAATAATAAAAATTATTTTAAACTTGGCTTGCGATGTTTAATTCTTTTTTATTTTCTCTTACTCCTGGTAAGAGGAAGTATTGTAATCGTGTCAAATTTTCGATATCGAGGTTTCACCGGAAATATACGTTTTGAGGTACCCTGAATCCCAAAAAAAAGTTGTTTTTAGAAAAAATGGTCTCTGTAAGTAGGAGTATGTGTGAGAACAGTATAGCTCAAAAACGAAACATCGTCATGGGATCCGAGAGTAAGTTACGTGTTAAAATTCCTCAACCAGAAGTACGTCTTAACTGAATGTTTCTTCTTTTTTTGTCACTTTTTTTTGCGGTTGAGTTTTTTTGTATTACTTATTTCAGTTTATTAGTTAGATGTATATACAGGAAGTCGTGTGGGGTGTCTCTTCTTCCACCCGTTAAAAATACATATTATTTGTATGATATACTTTTGAAATTACCTATCGCGTCCTATTAAAAAATACCTCTTAAATGCCACAAAGACATCTCGTAAAACATCTTAATTTAATTTAAACATAAATTAATATCATTTAAAAATAAGCATGATAAATAAAAACGAATACATTTGATTTCCTCTATTATTTATTTCAATATCATCTCCAATTTGCCGTTTGCTGCCAACCTTCTTACATATCAATTTACCCACATATTTTCTTCATTAACCTTGCTTGTATTTCGCATTTAATTATTATTTGTACAAGGTTTTGACTGTCCATAAATTTTTTTTTTTTTTTTTTTTTTTTTTTTTTTTTTTTTTAAATTTAAGGCGTCTCAACATCTGTGGTCATTTGCGCCCGGAGCCTTCTCAGTGCACTGCCGGCCTCCGGACAATGTTCTCCCGTTACAGACAATACTGTCCATCACCGGACAGTGAGCTGTAGGGGCTCCTAGGAAGAGAAAATCTAAGAATAGCACGGCTAGATTCGAACTCGTGATCTTCGCGTTGCTAGTCCAGCGCGCTACCACTGAGCTAATCCCTTCCTGACTTGATAAAACACTAAGCGTAATTAACACCATTATTAAAATTTAGTAATAAAGTATTCTTGAAAACATCTATTTATTATACCCTATTTTCTAATATATAATCATAATTTATAATTCCATTTTGTCATTAAACACACACACATATAGTACATAACCTTATAACCTCCCGCACATATATACAACCAACAGATCAATATGTTTGAGTGTAACAGAAAGATTGCGATGAAGTGAACTCCCTATACGAACTTGCTAAATTTGCTCTGATGATGAATGAAAATCCAAAACCGATCAGGAACAAAAGGAATATGCATGCTACGACGGATAAAATACCAGCATTGCGGATCCATCCATTATTCACCAATTCAGTTTGTCAAGCTACGTTGTTTAATTTATTTTTAAATATTTCCACAAAATTACACAAAACCAAAGCTAACATCTATTTCAACAAACCATGTCTACACCTACGATCTACATTAAAAATAAAACAACTATTGCATACAAAACAAAAATACAAGCACAAAAACTTTGGATAAAAAACGAAATACGCACCTTATACAATAAGAAAGACAAATTTAACGAAAAACTCAAAGACATCCACATCGAACTTGCAAACAGTTTCCCATGTACTGTTTTCACTCATTACTACTATCATATGTACAAGTCAAGATTATCAATTTAATGGACCAGAAATACAAAAAACTTAACAAAAAATTGAACCAACTTCAGAACACACAACATAAACAAAACTAAACAAACGAATAACAATAGTACATTCTATCCAAGAACCAATCTCACTAATATTATATTCACACCAACTGAATGGATCTTCTGGACAAAGGACTCAAATATTACTTAAAAAATGGGAATCAGACAAAAAACATTGAATTACTAACCGTTGTCACAGAACTAGCAATAACGCTCCTACTTCCTGATAAACAAGAACACGCCAGACCCTTAGTAGCGACTGATTTCCCTTGATAAATCTAACTTATCCACACCCATCCTTATCAATGACACTATCAACAACATACAAAGGGAAGAATTACCTTAGTGGTTAGCTCGTTGGACTCCAACGCGGAAGTCCCGGGTTTGAGTCTATTGCTACCCTTAGATTTTTTTTCCTAGGAGCCACTGCAGCTCACTGTTCGGTGATGGAGGGTGGTCTGTAGCAAGAGAACACTGTCCAGAGGCCGGCAGTGCACTGAGAAGACTCCGGGTGCGAATGACCGGAGATATTGACGCGCCTTAAATTAAAAAAAAAGTATGTCAATACATACCCAAAAGGACAACCACGAATTACGCACTGCTAACAACATACGAAAGAAAGTAAGAAACAACATCCTTGTCATAACTACAGCAGACAAAGGCAATAGTACAGTAATTTTAACTAACATAAATTACATCAACAAAACTTTAGAATTCACGGCAATGCACACAAATAACTCAAGAAAGACCCAACAACACAATTTCAACAACAAATATAAACTTCTATAAAAACAGCACCACCTAACGAAACATACAAATACATATCAATAAACCCCACAGCACCAAAACTAAATGCACTTCCCAAAGTTCATAAACCCAACATCCCCATTAGACCCGCAATCAACTACACCACAGCACCCGCCTTCAAACCCTCTCAACTACTTGCAACAGCAATAAAGTACAAAGTCAACTACACAACACTTTTACCATAATGAATACACAGCACCTAATTCACATAATGAAAGACACAATAATATCACCCTCATCACGGTTTATTTCCCTTGATATATCTAACTTATACACATCCATTCCTATTAATGACACTTTAAACATTGTAAAACAAAAATTAAAAGAACAGAACACCTAACAATACATGGATCAGCTTACAACCAGAACCGAAACCACAGTAAAACAAAACTACTTTATAGTCAATAACAATTTCTATCTAGCTACAGACGGATTAGGAATGGGACCCCCGACATCTGCAATTCTAGCTGAAATTGTAATGCAACACTTAGAAGACATTTATGTCCCACAATTAAAAGAAAATTTTAACATTTTATGCACGTTACGTAGATGACTCAATACTTATACTCCAACATAACATTGACATAGATACACTCTTAAACTTATTAAACAACTTCCAACCCAATATAAAATTCACACATGAGTACTAGAACGATGGCACTCTCTACTTTCTAGACATATAACTTACCAGAAATAATAACAAAATAGATTATGGGATTTACAGAAAACACACTTCTAATGACACCATCATCTCACTTCCAGTTCCCAACATCCCACTTAACACAAACTTGCAGCCTTCAGACACCTAACAGGCCAGAAACTATTCCACTCACAGCGACCTACTACAAAAAGAACACCAATACACAATACCATATACCATTTAAACCATAGCCACAAAAAAAAGATACCCTGCTAGCTTGTCAACAAATTATTAAGAAAAACAGATTAAACCGCAAACAAGACGAAAACCCCACAATACCAAACATATTCGCCACTTTCACATACATAGAGAACGAGGTTTACAAACTAACAAGCTTTTTTCAAAAAACTAGGATTGAGAACACCATTCAGAACAAACAGTAAACTTGCAAACAAAATATGCGCACATACAGATACAACCAGACTGTTTGATAAAAGTGAAATTTACAAACTCTCTTGCCCCGAGTGCAATTGCACGTACGTAGGCCAGACCGTAAGGCGCCTCAAAGACAGGTTTGAAGAACATCTATGCTCATACTAATACAACAAAACCGACTCCACTTATGCTATCCACCTTAAAAAGAACAACCACGAGCCACAAAGTATAGAAAAAACAATTGTCCTATTAACCAAGGCACAAAAGGAAGACGCATGGACAACCTAGAAAGAATAGAAATACACAAACAAGACTATCCACAAAAACATAATGAATGACCGAATAAACTAACTCAGACACACTCTTTGAGGTTATTCTCACACCTAACCATGTCACAAACATACTACCAACTAGTATAAAAGACAGATATATGATATATATATATATATATACATAACACAAAGACACACTTATACACTCGTATATAAAATATACGTTCACGCACACACATACACACAAAAAAAATCCATGATGCATGTACCTTTATTGAATTCTAGCCTGTGGAACCAAATGCTCTTCTTCCCCCGATAAAAATAGAGATAACTTGCATGGTATACTTTTGGGATTGCCTATCGCGCCCTATTAAAAAATACCTTAACAGATGCTACCATGACATCTCGTTCAACATATTCTTAATTTCATTGAAACATAAATTAATATCATTTAAAAATAAGCATGATAAAGTCGAATACATTTGATTTCATCTATTATTTATTTTAATATCATCTCCAATTTGCCGTTTGCTGCCAACCTTCTTACATATCAATTTACCCACATATTTTCTTTATTAACCTTGCTTGGATTTCGCATTTATTTATTATTTGTACAAGCTTTTGACTGTCCAAAAAACTTTGCATTGCCTTTCTTCAAACTTTTCAGTACAGTATTACTCCTGAAATTTCTTGTCGCCCCCCTTAATAAAAATGACTTGATAAAACACTGACTATACTTAATGTCACTATTAAAATTTAGTTACAAAATATTTTTCAAAACATGCTATTTATTATACACTATTTTCTAATGTATAATAATAATTTATAATAATTCCATTTTGCAATTAAACACACACACATAGTAACATAACCTTATAACCTCCCGCACATATGTGCAACCAACACATAATAAGTGTGAGTGTAACAGAAACATTGCGTTTAAGTGGACTCTCTACGCACTTGGTGAATTTGCACTGACGATAGATGAAAAACCGAAACCGGTCAGGAACAAAAGGAATATGCATGCTACGACGGATAAAAGATGTTATCTAGCATTGCGGATCCATCCACATATTCACCAATTCAGCTTGTCAAGCTACGTTGTTTAATTTATTTATTTATTTATGGTTTTATATAAAAAAAAAAATTGATTCGAAAACTCAGGGATGCTCTCATTACTAATTGAAGAAGTTTTTTATTTATTTATAATACCTCTCACTTAAATTAAATATAAAAACTAAATAAAGGATTATTAAACGAAAGAAATTAAATCCCTTACCCTTTCATTCAGTTCCTTCCCTTTTTTTTTTTTTGAGAGAGAGAGAAAAAAACTCCTTTAAATTAAAATTGGGAATGATTCAATTTTCATATGATTGGCTGGGGGGGGGCTTTTTTTTGCAACATTGTTTATTTAATATAATTTTTGCTTCTTTTCTTAAATGGACGTTTCTTATTTCGCCTTATCTTATCGATTTCTTCAACTCTTCTATCATAAAAATTTTTAAACAATATTCTGCCCTTAAAAAATTATATTAAAAATTGTTTAATTCTCAGAATACATAATAGTTTTAATCTTGCAAATGTTTTTTCGATTTATATATAAATAAATCCCTATCAGCATTGTTGGTAAAAAAAGAAATTATAAAAGTACATCTGTGTGTGTGTGTGTGAAAAATATCTCAATAACGAGAAATCGCAGGAATGTGTTAAAATTGATTTTCCATTTAAGTACCATCATGAAAGTAAGAGATTCGATATGAAAATTTTGTTCAAAAATCCGTCAGCCAGAAGTGTTCTTACTCAATGGATTTTGCAGTGTTCTCGAAAATGGTACCATCGATTTCCTTTAAATCTCTTCGCATACATTTAACTGCGGGTTACCGCAGTGCAATAATTCCCTATAATTGCTTATAAAGAAATCCAATCATTTGTATTTGTAAACATATTGTTAGGAAAAATTAATTTTTGAAGGTATGTGGAAGGAAAAGTTGCAACGTTTGGCCGAATGACTTGATTCAGATTTTCTGGATTGTCTCTATATAGGTTTAGAGATTTCTTTCAGTTTGGAATACTTATAGCATACATGAAAACCAATAACTACTATCTGAAATATATTTTTGGCCGTCCGCCAGGGCTATCTGTTGCATGCAGTTACTTGAGGAGTTGCGACCCCACGGGTTACCACAGCTCATTATTCCATGCACTTCGTCAGAACAGTACACAATACCCTTAAACTACATACACTCTACTCTTTACAGACAAATACAGAACACAAACTAGTGTCTCCGTCTCTAGTTAATTGACATAAACCAAGGGAGAATGAAGGTAGCGTGCTGGACCAACACTTGGAGGTCCCGGGTTCGAGTCCAGCATGCTGCACTTAGATTTTCTCTTCTTAAAGCGGCCTCTACACGGTCAATAATATTGTCAATATAAGTATTGACAATATAACCATCAATACTCGTGCTAACCAGTTTCAATATTTCATTACCTTATACGATCAATATTATTGTCAATACTTTTGTCAGTAACTGTGCTCATTAGTTACTACTTCTGCCACTAGGAGAGCGAATTTACGTGTTTGTACTCGTTATTTTGTTGGCTTTTTTACCTTAAAAAATGAATATCGTACAAAAGCTTGCGTAGCCATTATTTTGGCGTTTGGCACTACTCATAAAGTCCTTTAACCTATTATAATAGTATCGCTTTTGTTTTGTACAGGTTAGTTTCAACGTTGTATAAAACTATTGAACTGAGTATTGATGGAAATATTGGCGCCGCCCCTACACGGTCAATAATATTGTCAATATCCCCTCCAATTCTCAGTATTGATACACGAAAATCAGAAAATCTGAATTTCATCAATACTCTTGTCCATACCGACCATCAATACAATTTTTTCACCTTACATGGTCAATACTATTGTCAATACTCTAAAGTATTGTCAATATTATTGACCGTGTAGAGGCCGTTTAATAGCCTCTACAGCTCACTGTCTGGTGATGGGCAGCATTGCCTGTAGCTAGAGAACACTGCTCGGAGCCCCAGTGCACTAAGAAGGTTCCGGAGGGGGCACAATAGAACTTTCAGATCGCAGTGCAATAATTCCCTGTAACAATCTAAAAAAAAAGATCTAAAAAGAGGTTCTGGCCTGATTATGAGAGTTTTAGGGATGCTTGGAATTCTATACTATATCCTAAAAATCAACCACAAGTGTGTAGCATACGGTTCCCCACAACCTATATTTCTAATACGAGTTTACGCCATTAATAGTAAAAGTTGGAAGGAAGTTCGAAATTAGAATTGCACTAGCTAAAGTAGAAGAAAGTGCTGGGTGTTTGACAGTACATTTTTTTTATATATATGCAGGTCATAATTAAAACGAAAAATAATCTAATAGTATTATAGTGGCCTTTTTGTTGCTCACTAAAGCTGCGAAGGGCCTTCAACTCCTTAGTAATTAATTTCCAGACACTCCTGTCGTGTGCCTTCCATCTCCACTATCTTACTCCCAGCTTTCTAAGACCAACCTCCACCTCCTTCTAGGTCTTTCAACCTTTCTTCATTTTACTACAATTTTTTTTTCAACTCCTCGATCCCTATCCCTATTCTGTAGATGTCCCAGCCATCTCCAATCTTTTGCTTTCACCTTAGCAACCAAATCTGCCGATGCATACAGCTCTATAAGATCTGTGTTGTTTTTAATTTTCCACACTTTACCCAGTTCGATTTAAAATTTTTTCGCAACATTCGCATTTCTCCACAATCGGAGCTGGTTGCTTCCGCTCTCATTCAGTATTTCATCTCCTAATGGCCGGATGACTTTTAAAACCTGATAAACATTCAATTTAAACTTTCGAGAGATATTATTAGATTTCGGGACTAGCTAAGCACAAACATATACCTACTTCAAGCAGCCATTCATTCCTTTACCATGGCTCCTAGATATCTAAACACCTTAAATTCAATGGCCACATTAGGAAAAAAAAATGTTACAAATCTTATATTTTAATACGAACGATGAGCTTACAAATTGTTAATAGAGTCTGGCACAAATTTGCTTCTTGTCATATTTTAATTAATTATTTTCAAGGCGATTACCGGATAAATGTAACCTTTTGTGTTATTTGAAGAATGCATCAGCAAAGTTATGGATTTTAGAAATTCTTTTTCAAGTAGCCTCCTTATGCTGATGATTAGCGAACACCCGAAACCACCAAATGAAACAGAGCTTCATGGAAAACAGACAAAAAAAATCTCTGCTCTCTATCGCTTTGCCTCAAACTTTTGAATGCAAAAAGAATTGGGATTTTAATGGCTTCTAGGCCTTTATATACGTATATCCATATTCAGGCTTCATTGTTTTTCTAAAGCTTCCCAATTTTGCGTGCCCTAATCTTTAACTAACACTGCCCATCTTAAATTTACATTCAGATTATTTGTGATTTATAACTATAAAAATCATGGAAAAATTGTTTTCGTTGGAATTTGAATTTAATGTCATTTAAATGTGCTCTTTGGGAATGAATTTTTATATTATTTTCGCCTCATATATAATTTATGCTAATAAAATGTTTTCTAGAGAGAAACAAACGTGGGCCACAACAAACCATATGGCGGACACTGCGGTTTGCAAATATATGTTTTACAGGAACATTCATTAATTATTAAATTATTTCTTTACTTGTTTTAACAATACAATTTAATTCTAAAATTGCTAAACAAATACAAATACTTTATCCTTAATTATTAGCTTGCATTGTTTCTTAATAAATCTGCTCATACTAAGTAACATATTAAAATGGCACAGAACTTTATTCCGAAATGGTTAACCCTAACAAGCATTACTTTAGTTTCTAAGAACTTCACTCTTTTTTTAAAACATTATTCTTTTTCGCTAATATTAATTTCTATTGTATAAATGATTAGAATGAAAAGTTGCTGAGGTTAAATTTTTGTTATTTCTCTTAGACTTTGGCTTATCTATTTATAAGGTTATTTTACGTATTTGTTTTCTTTTAATTTGATTTGAATTTGTTGATTATTTATGATTTTAATGGAAATATGTTTTGGTATCCCTAACTATATATTATTATAGAAAAAACTCAGGTAGGTATATGAAATACATAGTAGAAATGATTGTTATCAGTTTCATCCTTTTTTTGTATAATAAATGGAGAGTGTTTGTTGTTTTTTGTTTGGTCATTGTTATTTATTTTGTAGCCCTGATGATGTCTTAATATAAGACGAAACGTTAGCCGAGTAATTATTTTTTGAACTGACCAGATTCCTAAAGAATCTATATGTATATATAAATTTTTCAACAATTTGACTAATATTTCAATCATTTATTGATAAATTGTTTGGTTAATCATTGAACACACGGTAGAAATGATTGATATTTGGGAGAACAAAGTGATTTATTTACTCTTTTTTTCAGCCAACAGCAGTCACCCATAACAGCACCGCTCAGCTCAATTTATCAGCGATGATAAATTAATAAGAGTGGGGTAAAACTGAACAGAAAATTCCATTAAAAAACCCAGAAAACATCATTTCGAAGAAGAATATTTGTAATTTGATTTTTTTTTTTTAAATAGATATTTAGAAAGCACATTATTGTTATTTTAATAAATAATCAAATACTCTTTTATCCAGTTTTATTGGGCCAAGAAAGTTGTGTATTGATCAATAAACTTTCTAACGCTCAATACACTTGTTTCTTGTTGGAATATCCTCTTGTAACTTCGCGAAATACACTTCAGCAAAATTTCTGGCTGCAAATGCTTCAAGACAAATTTCCTAAGATTTTTATCATTCACATGTAGGCTGTATAGAAATGACATTACCATCCAGTAATTCGACATTGCTAGGAATCTAATCTGATCATCTTTCCTTTACAAAATAGCTCATGACGAAAATACCGCACATCACCAACAAAGTTTTTTTACTTCCTCTTTGTGATGCTAGAAAAGGTATTGTGATGGTGCCCAAGTTTAAAATTTTGTTTCTCTAAAAAAACTTTATGATCCTGAATTACCAAAGTTTTAATGGTCTTTTCACTCACTCAGCTTATATGTATGTTTGTGTCAACAAAATATCTTAAGAACGAGGAATTACAATAAGCTCAAACATAAAATTCAGCTTAGATACCATCATCTCAGATCCAACGAAAGTTATCAGTCGCCACAGCGATTAAATGATTTTATTTTGTTGTTCGCCATTTTCGAGAATAGTTGTAACGATTTTCTTTAAATAGCCCTACATTTGAAACATTTGCCTGGGGACATTGATTAACAATGTACAATTCTAATCATATCAAGTTACTTAAAAGTATTCCTTAAATTTCATATTTGAAGGAAATCGCAATTCTTAAATTTTAATTGACAAATTTCATTTTAACTTGATACAAATAAATTCACATAATTCCGAAAAGATCGAAAATAATAGGAGTGCCTAGATTCGGCCTACTTTGTTCAACATCACTGTCTATCTGTCTACCAATATCCTCTTTTATACCAGTTTCAATTTGTTCAACAACCATAATAATTTAAGAAATTTTCACATGGATAATATCCCTAAGATTTAATCAGTTTACCGAGTTTTCAATTATTAATAAATATAAATTAATTAATCAGATTTATCGCTAATTAATTTCTGTTTAGGTTGAACAAGGCCTGAGATTGTACAATCAGCATAAGCAACAGGCAGCCGTAACAAAATGGAGAAGTGCATTGAAAAGAATAAGAAAAAGGAGCGATAAATTCATTTTATTAGGTTACCTTTATCAGGCCTATATGGACTGGGGCAAATACAGGTGAATTGATTTGTTTTTAATATTTTATTGAACACAATGTAATTAACAAGGTAAATTTAAATCCCAACTAATAAATATATTACTATAATTTAAAAAAAGTCGATAAGGTGCTAAATAAATTATGCTTTCATATGTAACCATTAAATAAATCTCCATTAATATACAACTTTTCAAGTAAATATTCATTTATGGCCCTGAACAGATGGTAGTTCTGACTTTTAGTATTAACAATATCATAAATCTTATTGTCTCAAAGTTTGTTTATATAAAATAACAATTTTTAATGACCTGTCATATTTCTCTGCATTTTATTAATTTTAGCATACTTCTTTAATTATAGTTATATATAGGGTTCCTAATACAATTAGAGTTTGGTTAATACAAATCTATTTCCCTCTCCTACCACTCTAAATAAATTTACAAAGTTGGACTGAAATATATGTTATCAGAAAATAAATAATAAAAAAAATGTTTATTTAACAAGTTATGTGATGTATCAAGTGTTCCTTTACTTTCTTTAGGCGGAGAGAAAGTAATCCCTAAGGCATGTGACATATTGAGGTCAGCTTTGTTTTTGCAACGTTTCCCACAATACATGCACTTCGTTCAGCCTTCACAGTGAATAAAAAGCAATACTTTTTTTCTGTTCCCTAGACCGTAATGGATAACAAAGTATCCATTTTCAATCACGTTCATTAATCACGGAGAGAAATATGTTCAATTTTTCATATCATACCACTTTCAATTTATACTTATATTTATCTGTCCTTTTAAGGATCTGAAAATTCATTAATTCATTTGTTTATTGATATTTTTGAATATTTAATCCATAATAAATTCACGACAGACCCTTTATTAACAGAAAAGTTTATTGTCATCGACCGGTTTCGGGCGTTCGGCCATCATCAGGGTGCTTTTTGTCAAACAGTGTGATAACATAGATTTGCATAGAGCAAATTTAGTTGATATACAGGCTATCACGGAAAATACCTCTGATGCTTTCCAGCTCTGCGGAACCAACCACAACAGGAAAATCATTTTACCTAGCATATCATAATTACTCAAAGTATTTTGGCCATTTATTGCAAGTTCATCGAAAACATATTTCTAGCGATTTTCTTTAACTAGTATCCATACTTATAAATATTTACTTACCCCGCGCTACATCTATTCGTGCCTTGGCCTCTACTAAGAACAAATTCCATCCGTTCTTCCTGCAACTTTTGTACCCTAATTTGAAAAACCGGCTTTCCTCGCATTTATCTGGTCCACTCACTTAGGTTTGGACCCAGCACCTTGAAGGCTTGTATTCATATTATTCTTTTACGCAGCCATTCCTCTGCATCTTTATAACTTATCCTGTCCAATAATTTATTTTTATCCAAGTTTTAATTTAGAACATACATAATTCTTTCTTTGTTGTTCCAAATTCTTGAAATATTTCTCTGTTTAATAAAGATTTGAAACTACTAAATATAATATAAAAATAGTTATTTTTAGAAATGCAGGATAGAGATCTGTCAGACTTCTTCTAAATAAGAGATGTCAAACTTACTTGCGCCTTTTAAATTTTTTTATTATTTTTTTTATTAATACTCAACTTTCATTAATACTTAATCTAAACAAATTCCTATGGCCTCTACAGCTCACTGTCCGGTGATGGGCAGTGTTGTCTGCAGCTAGAGAAACTGTCCGGAGGCCGGCAGTGCACTTGGAAGGCTTCGGGCGCCAATGGCCATAGCTGTTGACACGCCTTAAATTTAAAAAAAAGAACTAAATTGAAACTAATGAAGTGGATAATATATTCCCACTTTCATTCCAAAAAAGAAAGTAGTTATTAGCATCTTAAGATCAGCATTCCAAGATATGAGCATTCAGCATCTTAATAAATATTCGAAACCCACAATTGAAGTAATAAAATTTTGCAGAGAACAATATTGTTTGTTTAAAAAGTCTGATTGATGCTAATAACTATTGTTATTATTGGTTCAACAATGAGCGAGACAATTTTGTCAACTAAATAATATTAATTATTAGAATTATATAAGTTGCCAAAATTCCCAGTTTGAAGAAAATCAGTTTGAGTGGAAGTGAGACTTTACTGAATAGGTTTTCCAATTTTTGTGATATTCTCCATAAAAATGCCGACAGTTTTAAACACTAATAAGAATTGTAAGTGTGAAGAAACTTTGCCATTTCGCAGTAAAGGAAAGTCTAAGAGAAAATCGTATGATTGTTTCATACCAGATTTTTTTTTTTTTAAAGTTGGTGTACACTTTAAATATTTATAACTTTTATTTGTTGCATTTCTAGCAAAATTCATTTTAGGGCGGGTGCTGAGGGAAATGCCAAGTTAGTCTTATTATATAGTCGAGTGTATGGTTCGATCACCTACCTGTATATCACACTGAGGACTGAAGACGAACTGATGAAATATTAGTAAATATCTGGTGTGAAACACTCACACGAATTTCTCTTGCGACAAATTTTCTTCAAAATTATAATTATTACTTTCTAGTTATAGTTCTACGTAATTTACTAGTTATCTCACTACGGATTTAATTAATTGTCTTCAATGTTATACCAAAGAGAGAATCTGAACTTGATAAAACAACATTTTTTTAGGAAAGCTTACAACTCCAAAACTCCCTTAAATGAACTTTATATGAAGAAAGTTTCAAACAAAAAGTGATACTCTTTGAAACTATGGTTTGTGTAGCATGTTTAATGAAATTCAGCAGTATTTTAATAGAGGAAACTGAAAAATTGTTCAATCAAGTCGCACATCCGGTCAAATCGAATTTTGGGAACATATTAAATTCTTATTTTTGTTTTTTTTTTTTTTTTTTTTTAAATTTAAGGCGTCTGAGGTCAGTGCAGTGTCGGGCCTCCGGACAGTGTTCTCCCGTTACAGACAACACTGTCCATCACCGGACAGTGAGCTGTAGGGGCTCCTAGGAAAGAAAAAAATCTCAAGAGCAGCCCGGATTCGAACCGTGATCTCGCGTGCTAGTCCAGCGCGCTACACTGAGCTAATCCTCCTATTATTAAATTCTTATTAATATTATTTACACGAAGGAATTGTATAGTAAACTAAAATAGCACTTAGAGGAGAACATAAACCTACCCACCCCCAAAAGCCTCCTGAAATTAAATTTTTCCCGGAGATTTTTTCAAATAAAATTAGTAGCTCTTAATATGTCAAGTTGATGTTTGAAGGTAAAGAAAACTCGTTAGAGCTGTTTTTGAAAAAAAAAAAAAAAACAAAAAAAAAAAAAAAAAAAATTTGAATAATGCATTCAGTAAAATGATTCTGAAAATTTATCACTTGTTTGATAATTCTCTCAAGCAATAAAAGAAAGTAAAAAATCTGGTGTGAAACACTCACACAACTTTCTCTTACTCCAGTTATCAAAATTATAATTGACAAATTTTATAGTTTGTGTACCAAATTTATAGAAAATTGTCGAAAACTGAGAAAAACTATTCACTAAAAGCGCACTTCCGGTTTACTGATTTTCTTCACACCCGGAATTTTGGCCAACTATTTATTTCTAATTAATTTCATTTGGATGATAGAGTTGTATAATCAAGTATGATCGCACTTTAGAGGAAGCTGTAACCCTACCCCTCTCCTAAAAGTGCCCTTAAATGAATTTTCCCAGAGAAATGTTTTATATAAAAGTTGTAGATCTTTGAATGTTTAGTTCATATGTGTAGTTTCAAGAAAATCGTCGGGGCCATTTTGGAGAAAATCGCGAAAAAGTGAAAAAATCATATTTAGTAAAGTGTTAAAACAAAAGCACTTCCGGTTTTCCGATTTTTCTTAAACTCGGAATTTCAACAACATATTTAATTCTTATTAACATTATTTAAATGACCGAGTTGGGTAATAACCTGAAATAGATCTTTAGAGGGTAACCTAACCCCACCCCTCCCCCAAAAGGGCCCTTAAATCAATTTTCCCAGAGAAATGTTTCAAATAAAAGTTGTAGTACCTTGTGTATGTAGTTGATGTAACAAGTTCAAAGAAAATCCTTGGGGCCATTTTTGAGAAAAACGCAAAAAAGTAAAAAAGTCAACTTGTCTAGTGGTACTTCCGGTTGAGGAATTTTGACAGATAACGCACAGTCAGATCGCATTGTGATACCTAAACGGAATATTGAGTTTTAGTTTTCTACGGTTTTTCGTTTTTGAGCTATGCTGTTCACATATGCACACACACACACACAGAGCATTTGCTAAAAACCACTTTTTTGGACTCAGGGGACATCAAAACGGATATTTCCGGTGAAAACTCGATATTGAAAATTTGACACGATTACAATACTTCCTCTTACTAGGAGTAAGAGGAAGTAAAAAATGTTTAGTGAAATTTGTAACAACAAGCCCCACCTTACCCTACGTACAGGAAGAATCCCAAACTCGATACTAATACCGTATTACACGCAAAAGGTTTCGGACAAAAAAATCCATCAACTAAAAAAAAGAAAAAAATAGTGCGACTTTATTGGAATATTTTTTTGAGTTTTTCACGATTTTTTTTGGGAAAAAATGTTCCAACGATTTTCCGAAAAAAAGGAAAAAAAAAAAATATTTTTGAAAATTTTTGTGTAATATTTTGGCGCTCGCGCTCTCTTATGTAAAACATATTCTGTTGTTACTACGTGATAAATGCACTGATTAATATGAACCCACCCCCTCCCACCACCATTGTATTTATCTTAGTGCAACTGATTAAAATAAAAAATCTGGTGTGAAACACTCACACAACTTTCTCTTACTCCAGTTCTCAAAATGATAATTGACAAATTTTATAGTTTGTGTACCAAATTTAATGAAATTCGTCGAAAACTGAAAAAACTGTTCAGTAAAAGCGCACTTCCGGTTTACTAATTTTCTTGAAACTCGGAATTTCAGACATCTATTTATTTCTAACTAATTATGTTTGGATGATAGAATTGTATAATGAAATAGGATAGCACTTTGATGAAAATCTAACCTCACCCCTCCCCTAAAAGTGCTCTTAAAAGAAATTTTCCAGAGAAATGTTTTAGATAAAAGTTGTAGATCTTTGCATGTTTAGTTTATATACGAAGTTTCAAAAAAATCGTCAGAGCCATTTTTGGGAAAATTGCGAAAAAGTGAATAAATCATTTAGTAAAGTGGTAAAGTAAACGCACTTCCGGTTATCCGATTTTTTTCAAACTCGGAATTTCAACAACATATTTAATTCTAATTAACATTATTTAGATGGCAGAATTGTCTAATAAACTGAAATAGCACTTTAGATGGAAACCTAACCCCACCCCTCCCCAAAAGTGCCCTTCAATGCATTTTCCCGGAGAAATGTTTCTAATAAAAGTTGTAGCTCTTTGTATGTGTGGTTGATGTTTAAAGTTTAAAGAAAATCGTCGGAGCCATTTTTGAGAAAATCGCAAAAAAGTAAAAAATCCAACTAGTAAAGTGGTACTTCCGGTTGAGGAATTTTTACAGATAACGTACAGTCAGATCCCATGGTGACCTCTAAACGGAATATCAAATTTCAACTTTCTACGATTTTTCGTTTTTGAGATATGCTGTTCACATACATACATACACACACACGGACACACACACACCCATTTGCTAAAATAATTTCCGGTTGAAAACTCGATATCGAAAATTTGACACGATTACAATACTTCCTCTTACTAAGGAGTAAGAGAAAGTAAAATTACATCTTTAGGAAAATTATTCAATAACAGTTTTATTACTTTCTCTTACTCCTAGTAAGAGGAAGTATTGTAATCGTGTCAAATTTTCGATATCGAGTTTTCACCGGAAATATCCGTTTTGAGGTCCCCTGAGTCCAAAAAAGTGGTTTTTAGCAAATGGTGTGTGTGTGTGTCCGTGTGTGTGTGTGTATGTATGTATGTATGTGAACAGCATAGCTCAAAAACGAAAAATCGTAGAAAGTTGAAATTTGATATTCCGTTTAGAGGTCACCATGGGATCTGACTGTACGTTAACTGTCAAAATTCCTCAACCGGAAGTACCACTTTACTAGTTGGATTTTTTACTTTTTTGCAATTTTCTCAAAAATGGCTCCAACGATTTTCTTTAAACGTCAATCATCAACTACACATGCAATGAGCTACAACTTTTATTTGAAACATTTTTCCGAGAAAATGCATTGAAGGGCTTTTGGGAGAGGGGTGGGGTTAGGTTTCCATCTAAAGTGCTATTTCAGTTTGTAAAACAATTCTGTCATCTAAATAATGTTAATTAGAATTAAATATGTTGTTGAAATTCCGAGTTTAAATAAAAATGGGATAACCGGAAGTGCGTTTACTTTACCACTTTACTAAATGATTTATTCACTTTTTCGCAATTTTCTCAAAAATGGCTCCCACGATTTTTTTGGAACTTCCTATATAAACTAAACATGCAAAGATCTACAACTTTTATCTAAAACATTTATCTGGAAAAATTCTTTTAAGGGCATTTTTAGGGGAGGGGTGGGGTTAGATTTTCATCAAAGTGCTATCCTAGTTGATTATACAATTCTATCATCCAACCATAATTAGTTAGAAATAAATAGATGGCTAAAATTTCGAGTTTCAAGAAAATTAGTGAACCGGAAGTGCGCTTTTATTGAACAGTTTTTTCAGTTTTCGACGAATTTCATTGAAATTTGGTACACAAACTAGGAAATTTGTGAATTATCATTTAGAGAACTGGAGTAAGAGAAAGTTGTGTGAGTGTTTCACACCAGATTTTTACAATAAGAAAAATGAGAAAGTTGTGTAAATGTTCAGCACCAGATTATTATTACTTTTCTTTCTTTGTATTACTACATCCAGTTTCACGATTTCTCTCGAATGGTTATTATTACTGGCTTGGGCAAACTGATGGTGTAAAACTCAATTAAAAAGGTTAGTCAGAACTAGGGTTGCCAGGTGAAAAATGTAAATATGTATGATTAAGATTTCAAAAATATATCATTTAGGAAAGAAATTATACTACATTTTTTTTGAAACTTTATTAAATAAAAACCAACTTCTTTCAAAATCAAAATCTTTTTCTTTCAAATCTTTCAAAATTCGTTAATTTATAACAAAAAAAAATTTGGTGTGAAACACTCACACAACTTTCTCTTACACCAGTTCTCAAAATTATAATTGACAAATTTTATAGTTTATGTACCAAATTCAATGAAATTCGTCAAAAACTAAAAAAACTCTCCAGTATAACACACTTCCGGTTTACTAATTTTCTCGAAACTCGGAATTTTGGCCATCTATTTATTTCTAATTAATTTTGAAAGTTCCCTTAAATGAATTTTCCTAAAGAAATGTTTTAAATAAAAGTTGTGGATCTTTGTATGTTTAATTTATATACGAAGATTCAAGAAAATCATCGAAGCCATTTTTGAGAAAATCGCGAAAAAGTAAAAAAAATCAATTAGTAAAGTGTTAAAACAAACGCACTTCCGGTTATCCGATTTTTCAAACTGCAATTTCAACAACATATTTAATTCTAATTAACATTATTTAGATGATAGAATTGTTTAATAAACTAAAATAGCACTTTAGATGAAAATCTAACCCCACCTCTCCCCATAACTGTCCTTAAATTAATTTTTCCAGAGAACGTTTCAAATCAAAGTTGTAGCTCTTTGTATGTGTAGTTGATATACTAAGTTTGAAGAAAATCGTCGGAGCCATTTTTGAGAAAAACGCAAAAAAGTAAAAAAAAAAACAGTAAAGTGCTACTTCCGGTTGAGTAATTTTGACAGATGACTCAATGTCAGATGCCATGGTGACACCTAAACAGAATATCAAGTTTCAACTTTCTACGGTTTTTCGTTTTTGAGCTATGCTGTTCACATAGTCAGACACACAGACCATTTGCTACAAACCACTTTTTGGACTCAAGGGGCCTCAAAACGGATATTTCCGGTGAAAACTCGATATCGAAAATTTGACACGATTACAATACTTCCTCTTACTAGGAATAAGAGAAAGTAATAAATGCACATACAGCTGCGGCCATAAAATCTTAGACGTCAATGTCATCTCATTGTTAGTTCGTGTAGAGTATCTTTTGAGTATTCACGATTTCTCGCCAAGTGTGTTGTTATTTTTCACACTTGGCGAGAGCGGAACCGGCGGATGCGTTGGCGCAAGCTATGCGCGCGCCATAAACGAGACTGCTATCAAACAATCAGCATTCACTATTTGTTCATTGATGATTGGCGCGAGATGAGCGCGCTAATGCGAATTATTATTGTTATCATCGCAGTGATGGGATAAATATATCATTTTTAGACATGTTTTTAGAGTCTAATATCATATATCAATAAGAACAAAATATATCAGGGTGATATTAAATACATTAGATTTGGCAATCCTAGTCAGACGTTAGAAGGTTAGGGCTAATATTATTTTCTAAAAAATTGGGAAAATCTGCAGATGATTCTTTCTTTCTTGGTTTTAAAATTTGATAAGACATAATGCTTGAATTTTTTGTTGTAAATATTTATGGTAAAGTATTCACAAGAATTACCACATCTGCTTATGTAACATGTTTTATAACATGTCAAATCCAAGATCTCTTAACATTATAGATATTGAGAACACAGTATATTGACGAATTGATTAATCAGACCATAAATTACATATCATTTGAAGAATTTACTGAGAACTTAAAGATAACGTGATTTTAGTGGAAGAACATCGTAGAAATTCTACGTGATATTCAAAAAATGTCTTAGCTAATTCAACATTTAATTTACTAGATATTGCTGAGGATTTTTCTAATATTGATTATTATTTTCAAAACGAAGTAACATACGAGCAGAATGTTATAACCTCACGAGGTACACTAACTTTTCTGATGGGAGTATACAATTTGCTCATATTTTCTGTTGAATTTGAATACAAACGGACCAAGCTTTGCTTATAATTTATTCTATATTTTATTTATATATTTGCTGAGTAAAGTTCCTTAAATTTATTAGAAAAACAGGCCTTTTTCTACTCTTAGCTAATCTTGCAATGTCGAATTATGCTAATGTTGTTGATATTTCATTTCAGTTTTCACTGAGATTTCTTTTTCTAATTTTTTAACGTTATAAAAACGAAACAACTATTTAGTCGTGATCCCCTGTTCTTCCACTATAATCCAGTACTGTTTTAGTTCTAACTTAGGGACTTTCCTTACTGTATAGTGCACACATCTGAGAAATCGTGATTATCACAGGGAAAGTATGGAATTGGCACACCGACAGCTGAATTTGGCTGAAGAGGCAGACAGTCCAAATTTAAGGGCAGAAGCATATTTGAATTTGGCAAGAACTCATGAAAGGATGGGTGGTCTAGAAAGAGCATTAGCATGTGCTAGACATTCATTATACAATGAATGTGACCAATGTAGGACGGCAGGACTTGTACAGATTACGGTGGCCAGTCTGCATCTTGAACTGGCAGTCTTCTATAAAGCTCTGCAAGCTTTCCAACAAGCTCACGCCATTGCTCATAGAATTCAGGATTCCGCCTTGGAACTTCAGGTATGATAATCATTTTATAGAATTAAGAAAAAAATTGAAACATAATAATGTTATAAGTAAACACCTAAGTATAAAACTGGAGTAAGGGAATTTTTGTTTTAACAACTGTAAGCAACTATAATTTCCGGGAAAAATTATCTCATGGTTTATTAAATTAGACAACTTAACTATTTTAAAAAGTTTCTTGTTTTGACAATCCAAAATAGTAATAACGACCACGTCAGGATACGAACCTGCAATATTAGGTTTTAATGTTAAAAGCAGATTGGTTAAAAGAAAGGCAGCCCATATAAACTGAATAAAAAGTTATTTCCTTATTTTATTGTATAAAACAATTAAACAAAGCACATAAAATACATCGAACAATATATCAAAATAGTGCTCATAAAATTCAGTTAACATCGAAATAAACAAAAGGTTTCAATAATTTATACATTACGTCTGTGCATACATATACAAATTTGACTCAATGGTCGCAACCAAAATTATAGCCAAAAAAAGGAACAGTATGACCAATCTACTATAAGTTTTATAATATTTCCCACAAACAGTTTATTCCCAAGTATATAATTTTACATATTATTAGAAGAATTTTTGAGAGATAATCAGCTTTTAGGTGGAAATATTAAATTATTTTATAAATGAACTTTTTGGATTGTTTTTGTGTACTATGTTCTCAAAATAAGAAATTTTTAAAAACAAATCAGTTCCTTGAAAGGGAAGGCAACAGCTAAGTGGTTAGCGCACTGGACTCCCACGCGGAGGACCCAGGTTCGAGTCCAACTGTGCTACGCTTAGTTTTTTTTTCCTAGGAGCCTCTAAGCTCACTGGCCGGTGATGGACAGTGTTGTCAGTAACGAGAGAACACTGCCCGGATGTCGGCAGTGCACTGAGAAGGCTTCGGATGCCAATGACCAATAGATGTTGACGCGCCTTGAATTAAAAAATAAATAAATAAATAAAACTGGTTTCATTTAAATTTATGATTGAAATAGATATTCGTCCCCCATTTTGAAAATGAAGTAAGGTCAATTAATGTTTGTATAGCACATTAGTATTTAGCATTCAAATCTTAAGTTGTGCTCACCGTATTGAATTAAGTACAAAAGAGACGGCAGGTTTATAAACCTAGCTAATGCGAACCTCTCTATTGTTCAATCGGTTGTGCTTTGGCCAATTAAGAGCCTGGAATTAATGAGACGTGATGTGGTTATGATTTCAGTTCCTGCTGCTTTGTTTGTCACTTTGACTGGTATAGTCATGGTTTTGCGTTCGAAAGATGTTTACAAACAGTGTAATAAATGAAAGTGCAGAAACTCTTAATAAATTTGAGAGTAAATCCACCTTTAGCATGGTTAAATTACTTTATTCAGTTACAGTTTTAGTTTACAGAGCTTAAATTTAGCACTGATATAAAATAGCATGAACGCTTTACTATCACCTATTTTTCCAGTTATCTAAAAATTGAATTCAACGTTGGTTAAAGAAACTTTCTTAGCTATAGTATAAATTTCAATTTTTCATAAACATCTTACATTTGATTGGATAGTTTATTAATTCGTATTATATCAACTGTATGTTTATTGATTTCGCAGTGAAATTGAAATGTTTGAAATTTTTTTATAATTTTAAGTATAACTTTAGATTAAAAAAAAAATCAGGTAATGTCTGTTATGGTTGACATTTTCTTCTTTGACCATATATTAATTATTAACTTAGGATATTCTTATAAATATTAATTATTAACAATTTTATTTTCATAATAGAAGAATAGATTGACATTCTTTCATGATTGGTTTTTTTCCCCAATTATTCTTACGTTTGCATGGTGTAAACATACTGCAAATTCAAAACATTTTTTGAAACGGCTTTATTCACATAAAAACAAAATCGAGTTTCACATATTTCACTGGATTATTTTTATTATTGTTTAGTACGATGTAGCTTTGAGATCAAGAGTTCTTTTAAACTAAAGAGAATTTAATCATTTCTTTCGGGTAATTCCATTTTTATCACATCAACTTGCAGTTTCTCATTTGATCTCACTGCATACAACTTCACAAAAATATTTTGTTAAATAAACAAATACTTACTTTATATAAACCTAATTTTTTTGCCAAGACAGACAAGCAAGAAGCATTTGTCTTTTTTTCATTGTTTTTGTCGTACAATACGTCTTTCATGCCGATTATATGGTTGATACCACTTGAGCGGAGAAAGCGATGTGGGTAGGTGAAGGATGAGGGAGGATGACTGAAACCTATAAACATACACGTGTTTTCGGATTAGAGCGTATACCTCTAATTACTAGTTGTGGTAATAAATTTGAAAATTTATAAAAATGCCGAATAAACATGCACGCTCAGTAGAGCAGTAATTCTAAAAAATGAAGCAGGCAGCGGAGAACTACAGCCGATTCCGCGTTATTATTGTTTGATTTTGATATAAAGTTCTATTTGCGTCGGAGTATTCTACGCCTTTAACGTTTACGGCTATGGTTCTCCGCTGCCTGCTTCATTTTTTTTTTCTTGAATTTGTCTTAAGTATTTTTTATTAAGAAAGTTGTATATTGTACAGTAAAGTTTATTGTTTCAACTGAAACAACTTATTTTTATTCAAAACACCAATAATCTTATCATGCTTATTATGCACATATATTTATAGTAAATAAATAATTCATAAAAAAAAAAAAAAAAATCTGTTTATTTTAATACATGGTTATTCTCTGACTAAATAAAATTTCAGCTTGTATGTAATAATTTTTTCTATAGCCGAAAATACTGGAACTTTGCATTTTGTTGCAAATATTTACATAATGAGAGGAAAGCAATGAATGTCCGCGCATTAAATGAGGGAATAAATAAATTTCTCATTAAATAGCAACCGCACTGAATATAAATGTTTACTAATTAACATAATACTATATTTTCAGCATTATTGAATTATCTTCTGCAACCAAGTACCATATAGTTAGAAATTTGATGCATCTCTCTATTTATTCTTTCATTGGGGATAAATTCCTTTTATCAGCTTTGCGCTCTCTTGATATCAATAAATTAAAAATAAAACTAAAGAATTCTATTTATTTAATTTTTGAATAAATAACAATATATTTATTGAAAATGAAACATAGCAGCAAGAGAAAGTAAAATATGGCTTTCCTTCTTCTATTTTCTTCGTCAAAAATTATAAGGGCGAAGTTGCTCTGCTATATCCTTGAAGAGGTCCTAATCGGGATTTGAAGCAAAAATTTCATTGCCTTCATGATCACATGACCGCTTCATGAATTGGGTCACTACCTCTGATTGGAATGTGATATCGGCTTTAACAAAGTGAAGTAAGTCAGTGTTAGTGTACAGAAGCCTTGTTAAAACTGTAAAACTGAAGACTTGATCCCTTTTTTTTTTTTCATTTTTAAATGATTCCAGCAAAGGGTATCGAATCTAGCAAATCCCCCATCGAATTCGACCCATTATAAATTCAAATGAAAGTTTTCGCTTTCAATGAAAAAATTATCATCTATTTTCTGAGAATATTATAAATTTTCATGCATGTGTATCTCGTGCGCGGTGAATTCTCTTCTAATCGAGATTTTTGAATTGCTTTCCTATTTTAATCGAGATATAAATATTATTTATTACTGTGATAATTATTTTTCACGGAAACTCCTGAATTTTTAAAAAATGGTGCTTTGTTGAAATTATAAGGCTATGAATGGAGCTTATCACACGATAATCAATCACGGTAATTAAGAATTATTTTAAAGTATATACACTTTTTATAGGAATATTTCCATTTATTTAAATTTATAGAAGCATTCGGTGAATTTTAATAGATAAAAAAATGGTGCTTCATTAAATACGAATCCATATAGAAAAGTTTTCTATTAAAGATTTCACAGAAACATCAAAAGGCGCTCATCATCTAAAAATAGATAATCTTTTGGACTCCAAGCATAAAGTAAATAAAAAATGGGGACTCTGATTTTGTGAATAGAAAATCTGTTTATTTATGCTGTGTAAGGATCTAATGAATGAAACTCTATCCAACTTTGCAGAGAATTGACAGTGAGTTTAGAAAAGTCCTAAATCCAACTTCTACTACTACTATGTTATCTGAACTCAACCTGAAACATTTATTAGATTTTCCTTTTGGTCACTTCCTCTCTAGTCGGTTACACTATCGATCTTATTTACACTTTATTTTTCATCGCAATCAAGGTTTAATATTAGGAAAATGTAGAGAGAAAACTATGAATCCTTAGCAGTATTGTGTATCAGATAAAATTCATCTTTAAGTCAGACTATGATTATTTTTTTTATTTTAAAATATTTTTGGGTTCATGATTATTTTTTCTGAAATTGTATTTCATAAATTTTTCCAAAGAAAATAAAAGCTTTCTAAAAATCTTATAAAAAGTGACATTGTTAATTAAAATATGTAAAGTTTATTTAATTTATTTATGTTTCTTTAGGTATATGTAGGACTTTCAGAACTGTTTGGCCGATTACAAGATGCCGATAAAGCTGCAAGATATGCTTCGAAAGCTTATGATCTTTCTAGAAATCTAGAAATGGGAGATCTTAATTCAAGATACCATAGAGCAGCATTGCTTCAAATGGCCACTGCACTAAGGAAACAGGGTGAACTGGGAGATGCTCACGATTATTGTAGCGTTAGTACTTAGAACATGTTTATTTTACAATTTCAAAATAATATTTTTCCAAGTTATTTTCCAGTGCACAGTGTACACTTCGTTTTTTTTTTGTTTAAGACGTGCTCACCGTTTATCTAAGGGCTAGTGCATTCGCTTTTGATGTGAGAATTAAGAGTTTGTTTCCCGTGAGGGCAAAGACGGTCGGACAGATCGGTAACGAAAGCTAGAACTTAAAAGGTGCGGTGAGGACTTTTTCAAAACCGCCGTTTGGCAAGCTTTGGTCCTTCCTTTGACCAAACTTTTTTTTTTTTTATTATGTTAAGGGAAAGTTGTAGCCATTATGAATTTTGAAAAAGCAGGTTGTGAAACATTTCCTCGACTTTCGGCCATTGCATTTGTTATTAAAATTACGGTTGAAAAAATTTCTTCATACTAGAATTTTTATTAAAGGGCTTTGGTCCTTTGGGGTACATGCAAGCATAAGTGGGCTGGGCAGTATCTTGTACTTCTTTGTACTTAAGGCTTGGAACCCCATCTGAATAAGAGTATAGTGTAGTACTAAACTACATCCCCAGGCAGCGTTATATTATCCCTAATAAAAATGAAAATTTTAGAATTGAAGTGTAGATGTGACGTCGCAGATCCCCCAGAATCAGAGTAAAATTAATTTTCTGTGAATAAATTTCAAATATGTACAGTCAGCTGTTTAGTTTTTTTTAAGAAAATCGCTGAGATCCGTTTTCAAGAAAGTTCTGAAAAACTCAGGAACCCTTTCCTTTAAGTTTTTTTTTTGTTACCTCGGAATTTTAGCAAATTATTTAATAAACAGTAGGGGAAAGCTTAATGTAGTATTTCTCCCAGAATCATTGTTAAATCAATTTTCATGGGAAAATTAGACAGATTTGAAACCTTTTTCTAGAAAATCGCAAAATTTTTGTACCAATTCTAGTTGACGCACTTAACCATAACTTCCGTTCGATTCCATGATGATGACATATAAAAGCAATTATTAAGATTGATAAGATTGACTATCCTGCAATTTTTCATTTTTAAGATATTTTGTTCATATGCACACATATACGAGGTGTGTAAATTAAGTAATGAGACTGATTTTTTATTTTTTTTTTATTCAAATAAAATTGCAATTCAACATTGTCCCCTTCAAAGCAACTACCTTGGAAAGCCACACAACGCTGAAGACGATTCTTCCATTCGTCATAGCAGTGCTGGAACTCGGATACTGGAATAGACTCAGTTGGTGGGTTACGGCTGTTTGAATATTCTCCAATGTTCCAAAATGACGTCCCTTGAGGTGATTTTTCAATTTGGGGAACAAAAAAAAGTCACATGGACTCAAGTCGGGTGAATAAGGAGGCTGAGGAGCCACAGGAATGTTATTACTGGCCAAATACTCATTAATGTGAAAGATTTTTCGGAACCATTTTTGCACAAATTTTTCTCATCCCCAATTCATTAGTCAAAATTTGATGAACGTTGTGTGAGTCAAATTCAACTCTTCGCCGATCATTCGGACTGTCAAACGACGATCTGAACGCACGAGATCGCGGATTCTGCCAACATTTTCGTCGGTTCTTGAAGATGAAGAAGGCCTTTCGCTGCGAGGCTCGTCTTCAATTGATTCCCTTCCTTCTGCAAACGACTTAAACCACCTAAAAACCTGTGCTCTCGACAAAACATTGTCTCCATAGGCCTGGCACAGTTTTTCAAACGTTTCCGTTGCACTGTGCCCAAGTCTGAAGCAAAACCTGATAGCAACGTTGCTCGTAATTGATGTCACTCATTTTTAAAACGCACTGAAAAAACCTTGCCCACAAAAAAGTCACTACGGACAGTGCAACAACTCTAGTATTTTCAAATTTGCACTGGACGTGTATCAGATTTTACTTACCCTACCATGCATGCGCCGCGTCTCCAGTGTTGCCAGACCGAACACTAGAAAATCAATCTCATTACTTAATTTACACACCTCGTATTCACACACACACATATATATATATATATATATATAATAGTTTATATAGCTATATAAAGAGACAAAAAAAAATTCAAACGGTATCTTAATATAACAGTTGGCAAACAGGCTTAGAATAGTTTTTTACAATTTTTTCAACACCCCCCCCCGCCAAACTATACCCCCGGAACCCCCGAACCCTCCAGCAATCCCTCACGCTACTATGAGAAAGCGTTCGTTCGCTTTTTACTAAATAAATGCCTCCTAAAAAACGTATTCTAAGTTAAAAATCGTCCATAAGTGACCGTAAACTATGTATCTATGTATTTGGTGAAAACTCATTTCCAAAGTTGGCAACACTTCTTCTTAAAGCAACAAGAGAAAGTCATATATTTCATTAAATTTGATACTAACATTTAACTATAAAAGAATTGTATTATTATTATTAATAAAAGTTTGCCCTACAGGAAGCTACCAGGTTGTCACTTGTGTCTGGAGATCAGTGTACCTATGCGAAAAGCATCCGCATCATGGGAGATATTTATAGGAAAAAATCTGAAATAAGCGTAAGTCGTAAAAGTATAATTTTCGCATAAAATATATAATAACATTTTATAATCGCTGAAACCGTAACTAGAATTCCAGAATAGGTTGTATGTACATAAATACATATATTGATATGTACCCTTCGCAATAGCCTGATGACTACCATTGCGGTTTTGAAAGGGATCTTATTGTTTAATTTTCGATTATCATTCGATCTTTCCTTTAGAAAGTCCAATGTTGTCCTTTTTATGGAAACATAAAGTAAGCATAAATTTGAAATAATCATAATGTCTAAACAAATGCTGACATTCCTATAGCAAACCATTATTAAAATTCGTTTTTTTTTACGCTTGTATAAAATATTTATCGTTCTTTCTTAATTCTTATTTAGCAAAACATTTGTTAATGTAAAGTTGTAACAAATTAGAAGAGGTATGTTAGATGACTTTATTTTTGTTCTGTAATTTATTTGTATATATAGTTCTGCACTACAAATTAAGAGTTTTGTTTTTAATTCTACTAGGAATAAAAGTAATAAATTAAAGAAAAGAAAAACAATTAAGTCGGTGGGTTTAGAATCCTTAACGACACTATGATTACTGGTTAAGCTTCCCTTTTAAGGTATGTATCCTTGCGGCAGAACGCGTATCGCCAATATGAGAGTGCCATGACAACTGCTTCCTCTATGGGTGATCGGTTATGTCAAATGGAAGCAATGGATGGAGCGGCAAGATGTCTTGAGGCCCTAAGATTACAACAGAAAATATGTAACTGTCGTCCTTTAGAGTTTAACACACGTCTCCTGGAAGTAGCAATGGCTATTGGAGCAAAGGTATGTTAAGTAGTATACATAATAGTGGATTTTTTTTTTTTTTTACAAATTATGAATTTGCATTATATTAATTCTAATTGTCTCATATTTTAGCTGTTAATCAGGACGGTTCGTGTAAGATTGTGTCGTATATATCAGAGTCTTGGTGATGAGGAACACCAAGAGGAGCATGGCCGCGCAGCACAGCGTCTAGAAGAGGAACTAGAACTGCAATGCGGGGCATGTAATCTACCATTTGGTTATGATGCTGACAGTTTAGAGGCGTTACCCTGCGCTCATATACTTCATGCTAGGTTGGTATAGGGTGACGGCTATTGTTTTGTATATGCTAATAGCTGTAATAATGACTTATACATTAAATCCATAATTATAATAATAACGGATAATTAATTTTGTTATAAATTACCAAAATTTGAAGAGTTTATTTCCATAGATGCTACTCAAAATTTATTTTTCCATTTGTAATCTTGTGGTCTATGAGGGTATTGTATTTTTATCCCATGAACCGTGAACAATATGAATTAATTCTTTCATATTCTATTAATCTGCGGCTAAAGAATAATTAGAATTTTTATTTTAGTCTTAGAAGTTACAGGGTTGAAGGCTATCGATTTTGAATTAGAGCCAATAGACACTTCCTTGAAAGTTATATTTTTCATAAGGTGTTTAAAACTATTAAGTTATTGATTTAAACCAATATAACTTCTACAATTTTACTATCTTTTATAAACTTAACTTTGAAAGAAATCAAGAAAAGAAATTAATCCTAAAGGACAAGAAATTATCCTTGTATATCAATACACAAAAGAGCAAACAAGAGGATCTTCAGTAACTTTTTCTTGTCCATAATTTACTAACTTATTGATTTTTCCAGCCGAAGGATGGGAAGCAAATTCTATTATTTCAGGGTCTTTGACCCACTACAATTTGCTCACAACAGACGTTAGAAGTAATCTTTTCATTTCTATGAAAAAGTAGTATTGAACTTCATTTGACTAGAATGAATCAACCACGAAATTCTTTTTGCATTCTCTTAACAGTTTAACAGGAAGTATAGTGATAAGTCAATTTTTTTTACATTGAATTTTCTCTTCCACTATGCGTGAATGGGTGTGTGATAAAGAGAGAGAGAGAAATTATGAATGTAGGAAGAGAATAATCCAAAATCTAAAAATTTAAGAAAAACTAGAATTGTAGAAGCTGATATTTTGAATAAATAAAATCAGATGATCCAATATAAACGTATCGTACAAATTTCATCCATTAGAACTGCATTTTACTGCTGGGTTTTTCAGTTTTTCAATGTATAGTCCTATTGCTTTTATTTAAAAAAGATTTTACAGGTAATTAAATTTCAGGGAGATTTGCTAAATTTGTGTCATTAAGTTTATAGAATAAAATTCATTATTTCAGCACATTATTAATATTAAGTGAATTAATATTAATGCGTGATAACTGTTCCATATTTGAAGAAAATTCGTGAATTAGAAGTTGGGAAATGAGTAAAAGAAAATTGTGCTTGTTGTGAAACAACAGCGTAATCTAGATTTGGTTTCAAAATTGTATTCTCTCATTACACTTAAGTTTTCATAAAGGGTAAAATAATTTTAGATTAGCTTCAGTGATATTTAATAAAATGACTAAAATTATTTAATTTTTGTTTTAATATTTTTTCCATTTTTTTAAACTCAGGTGCGCTCATGAAATACTACGCAGACGAGACAAAAAAAAGAAACGTGTCTGCCCTGATTGTGAAAGGTCAGTTAGTTCCAGATTATATTTGAATTGCGACGAATCACATCATTCAACTTTCAGTTTGGCAAGTCTATCACTACACGCTTCCAGCGCTGTCTAGCCAAAGTCTTCTGTAACCACCATCTTCTAGAGAGAGATTTCTCAACTATTTTCAGACCTCCCTGAATTTTCTCTATTGAAGATGGTATGGTAAAAGAGAATCGTTAAGCTATTTATTCACTAATGTTATTGTAAACCATTTTAGACAATTAGAATGGAGGCCAAAATAGTATAAATGAAATCACTTGAATTATTGTATTATCAAATTGCAAAATATTTCTTAATAACCTAGATGATCTTTCTTGATATTTCCAATGATTCTCAGTCAAATAATAAGACAATATTCTAAATTATTTTTGATAAAATTGATCTAATTACTCGAAAGTAACAATAAAATGAATACAAAATAGAAACTGTGAAATGTCACCCTTCAAAAAAAAAATTCATATTTAGCATTCTTGGTAAAAAACTGCATGATAGTTATGGTGAAATTAATATTCTTTGCACTGTTCGTATGTTTAAATATTATATTTTTAAACATGCAGTTTTTTAAATTATGCCGTATTACACTTGTAACCAAATTTTCCAATAAAAATATAATATCGCTCAGTAGATATACCTCCTTGATTACTTAAAAGGTATACATCCAATCTTATTCTTGGGTTTTTTTGATATATCATTATAGAGAAAAATTGAAAGAATATTAAAAATTATAATTTTGTGTGGGACAAATATAATAATAGAATTATGTCATTGCAAATACATAATACAGTGTAATTCAGTATTTTTCTATTTTAGGTACTCTAAAAGAATGTGCTGGTCAAAGATGATTATGGAATTTGTACAAAAAAATATATGTAAAAGTTTATTCTATGTAAAGATATGAAATATGCATTGAATTTATTAAAAATTGTAAGCCGTAATTGTGCCGTGCCACAACCTATAGTATACGCCAAATACCAAATATTCGTCTTTGGCCGAAGTGTTTGCCAAACGACGAGTACAAATGTATAGAGGTATGGAATACATTTGAATGTGGCGAATCACATCATTCAACTTTCAGTTTGGCAAGTTTATCACTACACGCTTCCAGCGCTGTCTAGCTTTGGCTGTTTACCACCATCTCCTTCAGAAGTCATTGAATTTTGTCCAGTAAAGATTGTATGGTAAAAGAGAATTTTTGAGCTATTTATTCACCAATGTTTTGGTATACCATTAATGATAATTACATTGGAGGCCAAAATAGTATAAATGAAACATTCACTTGAATTATTGTATTATCAAATTGCATGTCGGTTGTAACAAATATTGACTTTTATAGAACCATTAGCCAACCTTACTTTGGATATATGTTAATTTGTTGCTGTGAATCAGCGAATACTACATTTGTGGCGACGGTACTATAAATAAACCTAAATTAAGTAAAGTAGCAACTAACATAATAAATAAATCAATTATCCACACTTCCTATAAAGAAGTTCGTAAGTGGATTTCATGTTAGCTTAGAATAATCATTTTATAGCTCTTTTCAACACACATTTTCAAAATAAAATTGTGGGGATAAAAGTAGAAATAGACAAAGAAAATGGCTGTTCTTTTACATTTTTTATTTTATTTTTTTCGTATCTATCCGAGGATCAACTGAAGATTTTATGTTGCATTTACAGGTAAATAAAGAAGGTGCTGCCCAATTATATAGCGTAGCTTACCAAAATTAAGTAATTTGATCATTTCTTGTCTATTAATTTTTACTTTTTTATTTAGTCTAGGAAGAAGTTAGTTTTATACTGTTTTAAACAGCTTTCGAGATAAAAGTGCTCTTCAGTTCTAATGGGTATTGGTTTAACAAATACAAATTGAAAAATATTGGAAAAGAAATATTCATCAGCTCTCTCCAACATTGTAAATGAAAATGTGTGTGTGTATGTATATAAATATATATGTAATATATACATATATATATATAATAATTTATTTTATATATATATAAACAAAATATTTTTAATTGTTGAATTATAAGTAAACGTTTTGAACTTGATAATATAAAGAAATTTAATGTTAAAATATATATAACAAAATAATAAATATAATAAAATGATGATCAAAAACTTTTTTGTATATAAGAGAATAAATATAAGGTGCAATATAAATGAACGCTAAACACTATTAGTTAATAGCAAATATATAAACGTCTATAATAAATATTTATAATAACTTTACGCAACTAGGAGGACGGAGATTTATTCATTGTTTTTATTTAAAATACCTATTTATTCTGGCTTCAAGACAAGTGATAAATTTATAATAAAAATTGTCGAAGTGCCAAAGTTTGGAATTGCTCAAAAACAAACAAAACGAAAATATTGGAGAATATAATTTTAGTAAAGTAATATCTTGATGGGGCAAGGAATTTTTGGTCTGACGGCCTGTAGTAGAACCATATCAGAATTGTAACTGCCATAAGCTCAACAAGATTTAAATAAGTAATTTTAATAAAATACAAATTCAATAAAAGTATTATTGAAGTATTAAAAAAATATATATATATATATAAATTAATAATGCTAATAAAAGTGAAAACATTTTAAAAGGCGAATGGAGTGTTTTGTACTTTCTTTTGTGTTTTCTTGAGGCAATGTAGAGGCAAGAACTAAACGTGACCACCGACAAATTGCGAATAGTGAACACGTCTGAAACATTCTACATAATTTTAGCAAATATTACAATATTTAGTAATTTTCTTCGTGCATAAACATGTTATTTTTAGTTTGGATTTGTTTTAATTGTTTGGATTTATTTTAATTTGTTTTAAAAAGCATAGGTTAAAACCATGTAATTTTTTTGGTGCCACTAAATAACTATGATTAGCGATTATATATCATGTTTTCTGAAATATAACTGAACAAAAAACAGTTATAAAATACATACCTGACTTTCTAAGAAATCTAATACAGGCACATTCTTGATAGTGGTGCTAATTTCATTTTATAATAAATAAGAGAATGTCATTTTTAAGGATCTATGCGCTGCAATGTTATTTTTAAAAAAAGCTAAAAAGTAACCAGTAACCGAAGAAGTAAAATGGCAATTAAATTCTATAAATTGGACATGCAGCACAAAATATTTTGTGTAATTTTATTCACATCAAGGAATTTCCATTTCAAAGAAAAACAGCACTATATCGTTAATATCAATATAATATTTTCAACATTATCACATTTGGAAATTTGTCTCGTGTAATTCCAAATACAAAATCAAAAAATTTATGTTGTTAAAAAAAGAAAATACTAGGTAACGCCATTTAGTGTTTCTTTACTAATCTGAATTTAACAGTTTTATTATACTTTGTATTTTTATTTAATCAGATTTGATTAAAATCAAAACTACTTTTTTATAATCTAACCTTTTTCCATCTTTCAGATATATTGTTTCGATAAAAAAAAAGATTACAGAAAATTAATAATAGATTAATCAACACTAAAACAGCAAAAATATAATAAAAATTATTTTAAAACTTAGTTATAATAATGATCAACTACAATGCACAAAAACAATATACCTGTATTCCTAAAGACTCAAATGAAAAATCAGTGAAGAATGAGTTTAACATTCATTATGTTGACAATAAGAAAAAATAACTACTACAACTGGACGCCTAAATCCTCTTTATTTCATTTAAATAAAATGTTTTTAACTTTTTTAATTTTTATGCTGTTTTTTGATTTTACTTATACTGGTTAATTTTAATTAATTTGAACCATTTACACAGCCAATAGTGTTTATTTCATTAGTTGAATTCCAACGTTTCGTGCACTTAACGTGCCATTATCAAGGAGTACATTTTTTTACATTCTTATAGATTATTGTATTGGTCGAGAGGCTTCGTCCATGATTAAAAATTATTTTTAGATTTTTTTATTTTTATCCATATATCCTTATTTTATGCTAAAAATTTTTTAACTCAAAGAGTCTTGTCCGTATTGAATATTTATTTAAATATGCTGTCGATTTGTAATTAGCCTCAGTATGTAGGAGCACCACGTGGTTGCTTTATGGAAAATTAGTTCTGTCTGTATTACTTATGATTAGGAAATTACCATGGCTGAGAATAGTACTACACCCTGCTACGATCAGCTCTCGTGGTGGACTAACTGAAGAGAGCCGTGTTATTTTTTTATCTCTTTAAATATGTTAAATTTAAATTGCTGAAGTCTTCTTTGAAGGTCTTTCCTTGGCTCCATTGGTTCCGCCATGTTGTATTACTTTTTTAATTTTTATGCTGTTTTTTGATTTTTAGTTAAAAAAAATTTTAGCATAAAATAAGGATATATGGATAAAAATAAAAAATAAAAAATTTAAAAAAAATTTAAAAATAATTTTTAATCATGGACGAAGCCTCTCGACCAATACAATAATCTATAAGAATGTAAAAAATGTACTCCTTGATAATGGCACGTTAAGTGCACGAAACGTTGGAATTCAACTAATGAAATAAACACTATTGGCTGTGTAAATGGTTCAAATTAATTAAAATTAATGTTTTTAACGTTATTATTCCCAAACTGTTCGCATAACTTCCCAAACAAAACAAACACTTCATTCGTGTAGCTATTAATTTTTTCATATTGATAGAAATAATTAATTATTGATAGAAATTACCATTAACATAATTACTTATTTCTGCAACAATATGAATTAAAAATTATGCTTGTTGTTTTAATAATGGTTTTCTAATGCTTCATTCCAGCTAAACAGTGTTGACAATCTGTTGCCACAAAATGTACGCAATATCACTAATTCATTTTAATAAAAAAAATAATAATAGTAATTTTTGTTAAACTATTTATTTATAGTAATTAAAACAATTTAATTTGGCATGCATTTTAGACAAAATTATTTTTTATAAGTTGGTATGCATAAGTCTCTATATATATGCATATATCATATTTATATTACGCTGGATGTATTAATTTGTTTATATTTATGAAAAATACATTTTATGAGATGTAAGAAAAAATTTGAACTTATGAAATGTTACAAGTTTATTATATAAAATGATGTTATTGTTGAATCATTATAATACAAAATTAATACCATTAAGCGTTAATATTATTTGTATAAAAAAATGTAGCAGCAGGAGCACTTTTAAAAGTGGCTAATTAAATAAAACAGGTAGATACTATATAATTTCCTGTTTGGTCGCATATGAAATCTATCTTGCCAAGTTAGATTAATAAAGTGAGTCTTATATTATTATGTATCTTATTACCAATTATTGCAGTATCATTATTAGTTATTTATGAAAATATGGCGCAATGTGTTTTTTTTCTCTGTAATAGTTGAGATATTTGTTTTGAGGTAGTAAGTGATATTTGAGGGATCAAAACAATTCCAACACTGATTTCTTACTTTCATTTTTTCCAATCGCTCAGCCCAGGCTCATATACAAGCGTACGCAGTGCAAAATCAAACGTTTATAATAGTTCAAACTTAGATAACATAAATCTATGATTATCATCGTCAACAAATTGGGCGTTATTACTGAAATGGATCTTAGCTAAAATAACGAAAATGAAACTCTTGGCACCCTCCCTTGCAAGAAAGTTAAAATAATTTCCCTAACATTATGTTATCCCAACAATATTGAAAAGTAGGCAAAACGAATATATATATATTTTGTGAAAAACAATTACAAATAATGTTCGGTCACTTTAAATACTAAATAAAAATATTGGGCTATATGAAATGAATCATAATTTACCACACTGACTCTAATAATTTCTCAGCTAACTATTTGCTGGTGTGAGCAATTTCCGAGAAAACGATAATTGGAAATGAGTGAAGATTTTCCGATTTTGTTTCTGAAGACAATAGTTTCACTTATGATTTTATTTGTCAAAAATTCGGTGGGGGATATATCCTCTGATCCAATCCCTAAGAAGCCATTCAATTTGCCATCATTAAAATTTACTGAAGATAAATTATCTTAGTCTTACTAATCACTAAGTTACTTTATTTAATTATTACATGGCTTCCCAATGTCTTCCTTTTCTTAAGCAGGGCACCACCTGCTTAATCTCAGTGGTATGCTCCTAATCAAAAATATCATTGGCCGATCGCCATTTTGGTGTCTAGACAAAATAGATCAATATTAGTGAAAAAAATGGAATCTCTTTTCTTTTTTTAATCAAATTGTCTAAAAGGAATGCAGTACTATTGTTAAATGTTGAACATATTTAAGGGCGGCTGGTACTAAATCTTTTCTTCGTTATATAGTGATCAGTAAAAACAGAGGTAGAAAATGAACTGTAAATGCTCTTGTGGCTGAGTGAGCAAAGCAAAAAATTTTGCATATTCAGCAGTCGTCAGCGAAAGGGATAAGTAAATATTTGGTTTGGTCATTACTTATAAGTATTGTGCATTATCCGAATGCTAATTATACTAATTAAACACTAGCTAGTCGTCGCAAACAAGTTTCGTTTTTTTATAGATGTGCACAAAAGCATTTATTTCAATATTTGATTTTATTCTTTTATAGACAACCGAAAAACAAAGCCTTTTGAGCTTTTGATGACTAAGCAAATGGCTAACCATCTTGCTTGTAATGTCAATATGTGTCATCATATAGGCAAATAAAGTTTAGACATGATTATTTAAAAATTTAAGTTTTTAAGTTATAATTTAAAAAGCTTTAGATATAAACAAACATGAATTGCAATTATTATCTGTGATTGTCACTTATCACATGATCTTTAACCAACCCACCAGCACATGTAAGTCCAAAAACTTCCCGTTTTTTGCACTATATTCATAATACTCTGACGTCTAGTACTTCTCAAATTTATCATTCGACTTTACAAATAACCATATCTGGGATGGCATATTTTGAATTAATAAAAAGGGAGAAACAAATATAACAATATTTTATTCAAAAATAATTTACAAGTCAACACATTTTGTTTAGAAAAATATATATATACAGAAATGAAGAAAATTAGTTCATACAAACTAACTGTACTTCTTGTTTATTTTAATTTTAATAATGCACTTTATTCTGAACACTTATGTCTTAGTTTCAAATGTCTTTTTACATGTCCAGGTTTTTTACTGGTATAAGCGCAAAGTGGGCAACATACTTCAGGTTCTGAACCGCAAACATTGTCATATTTTTCGTGTGCTCTCAAAGAGAATTTATTACAATAACGTTTTCTGCAGAGGTCACACCGAAAAGCACCTGAAAATAAAATACAGAAAATAAAAACTCAAAATTTTAATTCTAAAGATAAAATGAAAATGTAAGCATTTTAAAAGTTTAAAAAAATAAATATGGGAAATGCATAATGAAATGGTGGGGGAAAAATATTGAAAAGTAATGTAGTAAAACGTTAAATAAAATTGATAATTCAATAAATTATATCGCGGATTAAAGAAAATAACTTGATTATAAATTTCATGCTAATGTTGTAAAAACGTCAGCTTCGTTCAACCTATTAATAGTAAGTATGCATGATTAAATTTTAGATCTCATAAATGAAAAAACAATATATGTAAAAGACAATTATTTTTAAAAACAGTTTTGTCTGGCAATAAATTGAAAATAAGAATTTCAAGATGGGAATGCGGAACATTACATTGCAGGTATGTTATGCATATCAATGACCCAGAGATAGAACAAACAATTAATCAATGAAAAAAAATCACAATTGTGATTACTTAATATAAAAATAAATTATTTTAACATGCACTATTATATACACACTCACAAACATATATAAAAAGATAAAATAATACACAATTCACAAGGAAAATAATAAAAATCAAATGAAAGATGCATTATATTTCTTTTCAATTTTAAGGGTTACAAAAAATTTATGACATTTATTTATGTTTTATTACTTATGAAATTCATCATAATATCTATAATTCAAATATTAACTGTAATCTTCATTGTAAACTCAACTGTTACTTCAATTTGAATGTGAGAATTCGTTTCTAGATGGACGGACATAAACTATTCCATTTTAAAACTCAACTAATCAGGGAAAATCTTGTACCAGAAAAGCGAGACCAAAATTTTAAATACATAATTCCATACAATACAAACACAAAGTACATGCAGTTTAGCATCGATTTAACGTTGGAATTTCTGCTATTTGGATGAAAAATAAAAAGTTTGAAAAAAATAGAAATCAAAAAAATAAAAATTTTACAATACAAGTTGTGTAATCACCAAAAGACAATATTCATATTCCATCTTCTACGATGAAAAATGTTTGTTATTTCAATAAAATATTAATGGTAATTAACATGTGACTAGGGAGCCAAGACTCCCTCTTTCTCTTCTGGTTTCTTTGCTTATAAAGTTCAACCATTTTCCACCGAGCCTTTTAATACACGACATCAAAATGCCTAATGAATGGACCCATCAAAACGAAGTCTCAGGGATTGATGGTAGAAAACCCCACGTCAGGGAGAAATTTTAATAAATTTAAAGACCTAATCTAAAAAGTCTTTGGGCCATAAAGTAGATTCTAGCCTGTTTAAAAAGCATATGTAACGTGTGAAAGTAGGAGCCTATGTAGAAATACCAGAAAAAGAGGAAACGGTAGTGTATTTATTGGTGAGTGAAAGGGGTTGTTTGGCTGCAGGATCATCCGCTCTAAAAGCAGTAGTAGCCTCTGTAGGTTATGCCAAGAGAAATTGGAAACGGTACGGCTTGAGTCCGTGCCTTGAATACAAAGAGCTTGTTGTATGGTCCTCAAAGAAGTACGCTTCATGTTTCATGTAAGGGCTCTTCGGCTTCCTGTCTGATCAAATAGGCGAGATTTAAGATTTATTGGCATTTTTTTGACTGAATTTTTTCAGAAATTGGCACCGATTCTCTTAATTATAATATTATTTACTAAATTAAAATATTTTTCAATGGTAAAATTATATAATCTGTTTTCTCAAATATGTACGAAAAATTAATAATACTAGCGATCACTGAAACGAAGTAAAAAATTTCCTTTTGAATTGGTAGAAGATGAAATCTAAAACCACCAAAATAGACCTAATAAGTTCGGAAACATTAAGATGAAAATGAAAAAAAATTATCCAAATGAAAACGAATTTGTTTTTCAATTTATTAACAAATATTTTTTAGTTTGGCATTTGAAATGCGATGCTTATTTATTTATTCATCTGATTTGGATAAAATAGGTTGTAAAGTTGAGGGACTTATAAATAAATAAATATATATATTTATGCTGTCTCTTTGAAGATGGAAAGAAATTGTAAATGGTTAACCCCCTTATGTTTTTGCGTAGATTCAGAATACAACGGTCGCACATAATCGCGTAATGTGCAATGTGTCCAAATCGGTGCTAACTTTATTATTTCAAATGGAAACTCCAACTTTTAATTTTGGCTCTGATAGTAGATTAATGAATGAATAATGACTAATGAGCCCAAGAACATGAAAATCGGACGAGTAGTACCGGAGATGTGATTTTTTTAAATAAGAACATTCTTTTAACTTATCAAGTAAGTAATAACGTTTATAAACAAAAGTACTGGAAGAAATAAATTAGTACCTACGTCTCTGTTGATTTTTCACTATGCCGCGGCAAGTATTCTTCCCTTAAGAAAAGTTGCATATGTTGGAAATTTCCATCAAGTGTGGTCGAAACGAGCTGCTCGTGTTTACAATAAAAGTTCCCGCAACCAATTCCTCCAAGTCGTTTTAAAATTTATGCGCGTTGTGAGGAGTTTTATGGCGCCAGCTTTATTTTTTCGCGCCGGTCTCCGGGTAACGGGAAGCCCCACAAGGAATTTCAATAATGTATTGTATTGGACATTCTCTTGTATTTTCAAGAATATCCACATAGTGCTCTCCGTCAGGGGAACAGAGCTTTGAGAATTTCTAAAACTGCAATAGCAAGCGTCCGTGGAGTATATTTCGCACAGGTAGTGAAACTTGGTGTTCAAATTTCCTGGCGATGATTGAAGTACTTCTGGTAGAAACGCGATTTTTTTTTAATTTGTGTTCGGACGAGGCAAAATTAATCTACAATGGATTATTGAACAGGTGTAATTTTCGATCCTGGGCTGAGGAGAATCCATTCGCACGTCACTTACTCCAATCATCATCACGTGGTTTTATCGCATATTTTTCAACTCCACAAATCTGGTCCCATGTCCGGCTGAGAAAGAAGAATGAAAAAGAATTTTAACAAGTACGCAAAGTCGTCAGTACGAATTTATTCCTACTTTACAAAAATCATATCTCCGGAACTACTTGTCCGATTTTCATATTCTTGGGCTCTTTAGTCATGAAAAAATCTACTAACTGAAGAAAAAATTAAAAGTTGGGGTTTCCATTTGAAATAATAAACTTAGCACCGATTTGGGCACATATCACAATGACTGTCATATTCTAAATCGATGCACAAAAAGAATTTGGTGTGAAACACTCACACAACTTTCTCTTACTCTCAAAATTATAATTGACAAATTTTGTAGTTAGTGTTTTTTAATTTGTTAATTAATTCATCGAAATCTGAAAAACTGTTCAGTAAAAGCGCACTTCCAGTTTACTAATTTTCTTGAAACTCGAAATTTTGGCAATCTATTTATTTCTAATCAATTTTGTTTGGATGATAGAATTGTGAGAAATGATGATGACAGCACTAGAGAAAAACAAAACCGGTCACCCTATCCCCTAAAAGTGCCCTTAAATGAGTTTTTCTAGAGAAATGTTTTAGACAAAAATATAAATCTTATAAGTTTATATAAGAAGTTTCAAGAAAAACGTCGGAGCCATTTTTTAGAAAATCGGGAAAAGTGGAAAAGTCACTTACTAAAGTGGTAAACGCACTTCCGGTTATCCGATTTTTGTCAAACTCGGAATTTCAACCACATATTTAATTCTAATTAATATTATTTAGATGATAAAATTGTATAATAAACTGAAATAGCTTTATAAGAAAACGTAACCCACCCCTCCCCCAAAACTGCCCTTAAATGAATTTGTCTAAAGAAATATTTCAAATAAAAGTTGTAGCTCTTTGTATGTGTAGCTGATATACCAAGTTTCAATAAAATCGTCGGAACCATTTTTGAGAAAATCACAAAAAAGTAAAAAGAAAACTGGTAAAGTGGTACTTCCGGTTGAGGAATTTTGACAGATGACCCACTGTCGGATCTCATGGTGATGCCTACACACAATATCAAGTTTGATTTTCTACGATTTTTCGTTTTTGAGCTATACTGTTCACACACACAGACCATTTTCTAAAAACCACTTTTTGGGTCTCAGGGGACCTCAAAACGGATATTTCCGGTGAAAACTCGCTATCGAAAATTTGACACGATCACAATGCTTCCTCCTACTAAGGAGTAAGAGAAAGTAATAAGGGGAGTTACCGTTTACAATTTCTTTCAATCTTCAAAGAGACAGGAGATAAATGGAGGTGTGTTCATTAGTTGGGACACCCTGCATAATATACAGGAATCAAAACTCTATGGGTTTTTGAACATATATAATGCGAAAAATAAAATTAAAAACAAATTGCTGCAGAAAAAAATCTTATCATTATTGGAAAATATTAGACTTACCTAAGAACACTACAGAACAAAAATATATATACCATTGTTGGTCGATTACGTACTTTCATGCGAACAAACAAAGCCATAAGTAATAAATATACAGTACCTTCACCGATGTACCATTTATTGGGAAATGAAAAAATTAAATAAATTTAAGGAGTTGGAAGTCCGTCTTCAGCTTTTTTCCATAAGCTCCATCAAACAATAATTTAGATTATAAAGAAGCAATATTTATTTAATGAAGAATTTTTTGATTGATTCTTGTTGACAGATAGAATGAATAAGAGATACTTTCATCAAACCATTCAATCAAAAAGATTTTCAGAGAGAAAAGTAAATTAAATTTTAATATATATTTTGTTTAACTATTTTTAACTTGAATATGATTATATGTTCTATTAACAATAATTTGTTTGATCGTTTTATTCCAATTCTAAGTTAACAAGATCGATAGTCTATTTGGCTTACAACAGTTGCGAATTCCTGTTGGTTTTTCCACAGTCTGACAAGAAATAATTACTCACAATATTTTCTCTTTATTTGCATCACATTTGTCCCAGAAATGTTTAATGAATTTAAATTTGGTTAAATCAAGGAATAGTTTTATTCAGTGAATGTAAATATTTTTTAAATATACTAAAATATAAAAATATAATGAAATATATAAAATAATTAATAATAAAGTTATTAATCAGTTATTTAGACTAGCTTAATGATATTTAAACTCTGATTTGGGTATTACATTAAAATTTGGACAATAAATATTTTGAGATAAATGAACTTTATACAAAAAAATTTCAACTTATTAAATCGTTTTCTTCCTTAATAAACGGCACAATCTCTGGAGGATCAACATCTGCATTTTGAATATGTCTGCTCATGTGAGTTCTTAAATTTTGCCTCTGTTTTGCTTTGTATGGACAGTGAGGACATTGAAATTGAGGTTCCTTGCCACATTCATATCTACAGTGGTTGTAGAGACTAGAGTAGTGTCTGTACACTCTATGACATTCGGGACATTGGTATTTCTTTTCACCTGAAAAAAAATATGAAAGATTGTATTAGTTTATTATAATTAATAAAATTTAAACCTTTATCTTACCAATGAAATGGCCTTTCAAAACATCAGCATTCCTGAATTCAACAAATAAATTAAGAAACAGCACACAATATGAACATCATTGTTTTTATTTTGTTTATTTTCAGAATGCATGCAAGAAGGACAAACAAGGCCTCTAAAGGTATTAAATGTAAGAAATATTTCTCCATCTACACATCAGTTTATCTACTTACCTAATTTTGTCTTTATTACGATGTTTTCTGCATTTTCTGTGTAGATATATGCACATGTATCTATGCATATATGTGGATGTATATCTTATCCAAGCTACATCTTAAAATCAATAACTAAAAATACGGTAAATTGAAAAGGCCTTTCAACATCTAAATTATAAAGTTAAAACTAACTCCATTCTAACGAGTGTTGAAAAATTAAAAGAAAAAGCATCCTTTTGCTGCATTATTTAGATCAGATATTTGTGACAATTATTCCAAGGAAATCGCATACAGCTAGTTACCTCTCTAAACAATTCAAAGAAACTCACAATTAATTTTGAAACTATCATCTTTTTCTAAAGCAGCCATTTGTCCAAATCTTCATTTAGTATTCGAAAAAGAGAGAGAAAACAAAAAATAACGTTTGGTCATAAAAAAGCCAATCCAATTCAACAAATTTCAGATTTATTTATTTGTTGAAATACAGGTGTTGGTCATAAAAAAGCCAATCCAATCAGCTATATTTTCATATTCAGACCTTGTGACAAGTAGCACTACTCTTGTTACTTGTGCTGACCAACACTGCAGAAACGAATAACCTCATATTATGCTAGCTTCTGTTAAATTAAGTTTACGTTCCTATGTAGTATTTCTCATAAGTCAAGAAGGAAACTCTTCCGAAATATAGGCAATTATCAAAATATAATCTTTTTTTAAGACCAGCCCCACTTCTAACCATAAATGGTTGGTAAAAACATTATACTTAAAATCTAATTTTGAATATCTATTTTCACTAAATATAAATTAAATGCGGTTCTTTTTGTCTGAAAAATGAAAAAGATAATATGTTTGAGACATAAAAAGTTCTAATGTTTATTTGTATAAATTTGAACAATCTATTCTCTTAATGAACTGGCGTATTGCAATATTCTGTAAAAAAGAAATTTATTCAATTTTATAATTAATATTTAAGCGGCCTCTACACGGTCAATATTATTGTCAATATCAGTATTGACAATATAACCATCAATACTCGTGCTAACCAATCACAAACTTCGTTACTTCAATAATATTGATCGCGTAAGGTAATTGGAAGTATTGTGATTGGTTAGCACGAGTATTGATGGTTATACTGTCAATACTGATATTGACAATATTATTGATCGTGTAGAGGCCGCTTTAAATGTATATATTCAGTATTTAAAAGTTATTACAAATAATATAAATCTCAAATGAAAATTATTGAATTCAATCATCATCAGGTGACAGACGATGACAATACATCATGTGTGTTTTGACAGATTTTCTTGAAACTGACTTAAAATCACATTCTGGACAGGCAAAATGCTTCTCTTGGCTACATCCTTGCATTCTATGGTCGTTTAATTGATCCAAATTCTGATATATTCCATGGCAAAAATTACACTCAAATGCAACCCCTGTTAACAGGAAATAAAATGATTAATAAATTTAAACAAATTATTACTTTATATGTATAGTAATACAAAATTTATTCAAAATGCATAAAATATTTAATTAGAAACTTTTGCATGTAAATCTAACCATATAAAAAAAATATCACTTCCACATATATCAAACTTCAGAAACATAACTTCATAAAAATAAATATACAAAATATTTATTTATTTAAGAAGTTGATTTAATTAAAAAATAGCACTGTTTTAAAAAAATCAAATTTTCTGACAGGAGATGATATATTCGCTCATCGTACCGTTTCATAAAAAGGAATGTTTTCTACAAACATCCAACCATTGAATAGTGTGATTCCAGATGGCTTTGCAAATCTGAAAATAGTTTTTTTTTTATGATAACAAATTTCAGGAATGAAATCATATAAAAATACACATTTTGTTTGACATCTGGTGGAAATTAGTTGGCAAAATGGGTTTAATGGGCATAATGGGTTTAGATAATAATGTATTTCGTTCAAAATATGGTTTTTATTTATACAAAATATTATACTAAATCAATTTAAATAATGGTCCTAAAATAAATTTACATGTATAAACAAACAAACAAAAAATTATGTAAATTAAGCTCCTGGTGAATGAGTGACACAGGATTTGGATAATATCCAATCATAAAATTCTTAGAGATAATTTGTTTTCGCAAATCCTTAAGAGTTAGTACTAAACATTCATGTAACTGTTTTAAATTCTTTTACTTTCTATAAATCATATCTCATGTTACGTCTCCATCATGACCTTTATTTTTAAAAATCAGTGCAGCCAAAAGTCGCAGTTTACTTTAAAATACCAAACAAAAAATTACAAAATGAAATAACAAAAGAAAACAATAAAAAAAAAAATTAAAAAGTATCATCGTTGATTGCTTGATTATGTTTATAAATCACATGCGATTTAAGCGATTTCTTCAATTTTGCTTTATAATGACAATAAGGACACTGGAATTGTGGTTCTTTACCGCATTCATACTTCTTGTGATTGTACAAGCTTGGTTTATGACTGTAAGATTTAAAGCATACATCACAAACAAATCTTTTGGAACCTAAAAATGAATTAAAAAAAAAACTGTTAAAGATTAGTTTTATTTTTTATTATAATAATAATTATTCTAACCACAATTAATACTTTTTTCTTTGAAAGTATGGTAATAATCTGAAAGAAAAAAAAATAGTAATAAATTAATAGAAAAAAAATTGATAAGTTGCACAAAATATCGCTTTGAAAGTGTAGCTTGAAAATTATTTCTGTATATGTAAATATACTTTTTTTCTTGTTTTCAAAACTTGAGTGCAGAGCAGAAGTCATCTTCAAAGCAAATTTCATTCAAAATTTATAAATCAATGTTATAGAAAAATTGTAACATTAGAAAAATTACTTTTAATAATAAAATGCCAAGAATAAACATAAATCCTAATTACTCCCACATATACTATGTTTATAGGATGTACGACAAATTGTGTTAGCAAAGTGTCTCAGGAGGATAGCAACATAATCTATTATTGTTACTAATCGTATAGTATATAAATATATTATCATTTAACATATATTTTCTTCGTGATATTCTCTTCTAGTCCCTGATTTTTAAGAGCACTACTGTGCCCAAAAGGCTCGTAAATACACTTATATGTTACTCTTTTGCAGTAACTAACATAGCAGGCAGTGCCTAACAATAAACGCATTTTAGCATCAATATTTTTTTTATGACAATAGTTTTATATAAGCAATATAAAAACCTATCTCAAAACAATAATAAAAAACTTTTCTCAGAGCCAGGAACATGTAAACAAACAACTGAGTTTTATTTTCTTAATCCTTGGATTCATAACTTTTAGAAAGAAATAGATTATCATCAAGTGGGATTATCACTCGATTTCCGTGTCTCATTTCATTCAATTTTTTTATGCTAGTTTCTTTTGATGAAAAATGGATTAAGTTGGGTCTCAAAATTCGCTGTGAAATTTTTTTTTTTTTTTTTTTTTTAAAGATAGCGGCAATATGTTGAAAAATTATTAGAATTCTAGAATCTGTTTCAACTTTATCAAAAAATGATTGTCACTAGTATTTTGAAGTTTTCGATGTTATCATGTAGTCACTGATTCCAAAACATAAAAAATAACATATTTCAAAATATGAATATAAACAATAGTTTTGTTTGGCCGTTGTTAATCAAATAAGCAAATATTTGTTGGCTGGGGCCAAAGACAAAACTTTTATGTTTAAAAGTTATTCGACGTTCGGACATCTTTGGTGCCCTTCCTCATTAACTACATAAAAGAAAACAAACAGAAATACAGAAAATGAAAAATAGAAACTACAACATTAACGATTAGAAAATCTTAAAAATGTACGATACCTGTTAAGGAAGAATAGAGATGAATGTTAGAGGAGGTTATTGTTGGGTTATGGAGGAGTAAGGTATACTTGCGAAGAAGCAGAAAATTTAAAAGTTGGGAAGTATGAGAAATGGTAGGAGAGAAAAACAACAAATCAATAAATAGTTATAAGAAAAATAGATGAATAGAAATAAACTAGATAATGAATAGAAGGTGTAGAAAGTTGGTATGTGTAATTTAGTAGGTGGAACCTTTTTTAAGGAAGCGGAAAATGTTGTTGTAAGAATAGCTAAAGATCCATGTCTGTTTTGTAATTTGTGGATTGTGATTAATTGGATGGATTCAGAAAGAAGTCGCTTAAGGTCGTTGGAATTTGTTGGTCCATTCCTTTGATTTCCGAAATGCTCCTAACAACCTATTCCAACCACCTTAAGCTACTTCTTTCTGAACCCATCCACATAAAACTTAATCCTAATTCCATCAACTACAAAAAAAAAACCAAGAACGTCATTACCTCTTCTTACAACAACATTTTCCGCTACTAAATTACACATACCAACTTTCTACACCTTCTATTCATTATCTAGTTTATTTCTATTCATTTCTTTTTCTTATAATTACTTACTGATTTGTTGTTTTTTTTCTCCTACCACTTCTCACACTTCCTAACTTTTAAATTTTCTTTTTCCTGCTTCTTTGGAAGTATACCTTACTCCGTTGTTTGATTTCAAAATATGTTTAACAATTTTTTATGTGTACAGTATATTAAAATGCCTTTTGACACGTTTGGTTGTGGATAAAATGTTAAGTTAAATACTAGTGTCAAATCAATTAGTGAAAAATTAACGAGACATAATTGTAAGTTTTATGAGGCATATAAATGAATTTCGCAATTCACCCAATGTTCGATATCTTCCTCCTAAATACATTGTATCAGTTATCCCATTACTTTAATAATGAAAAATCTTGGTCTTGTAGTGTGAGCCAGTTTTGTAATTTGTTTTTACTGCTTGCTATGAAATTTGTCGCCAGGTGATGATTCCCTGAATAGTAACCAAACTAACAGAAATCTAATGGAACGAGATTTGAGCTGAAAGCCAGAGCCCAGCCTCCATAAAGCACATCGCCTTCTCAGAATATCAGACTCACATTATTTTCAAGCATCTCTCTCTCTGTAGTTCAGACTATTGTAGTATCTGGTCCTACAAAAAAATCTAAAATTGGTCCTTTCTCATTGCAGAATATCGTTGGCAATACTTTTCCGGCCAATAGTTGGGTCTAGAATTTTTTCCCTCTGGAAGATCTGGAATGCTTCCATTTGATGCTCTGCAGCTTGGATTTAGATGAAACGAAAAGTCGTTTGGTCACTTCAAGGAGTCATGATGTCAAGTTTTCAAGGTTTTACAATAACAAGAAAAGAAAACATATCAGCAAAACTGGCTCACACTTTCAAGACAAAAAGAATTTTTTTGGTTGGCATAAAAGAAGTAGGAGAGATATGTGATTAGAATAGAAATAATTCGGGGATCACGTTGAAAAATAGATAAATTGTGATATTCATTTAACTACATTAAAACTATAACCATTTGTCTCTTTATTTGTTGAATGACCTCATAATTCGTAACCTACAGTTATTCCACATATTTTACAATATAAATACATTTAAATAATTAATTTCTCAGCGAATTCTGGGATGAGTGAAACAGTTAATTATTATTATTATTATAATTTTTTTACTAAAAGAAGTAAATATCTTTACAATTATAACATCTATAAACCTTGAAAAAAATTGTAATGCTTAATGCCTATATGATTTTTAAGATGTCTAAGATGCTTTCCACGATAAGGACAATGAGGACACTGGAATTGTGGTTCTTTTCCGCATTCAAATTTCTTGTGATTGTACAAACTTTGTTTGTGACTGTACGATTTACTGCATACATCACAAACGAATCTTCTGAGACCTAAAAATAAGTTCAAAAATAATAATAACTGTTAAAAATAAAAACGGTTAACATTTTTTTATTATAATTTGTTTTTTAAAGGATCTAACCACAATGGAATACTTGTACATGAGGAAGAAGAAGAAGCTTAATCTGAAAGAATAAAAAAGAGAGAAATCAATTTACTGAAGTGAACAATATATTGGTTTGTAAGTTTAAATTATACCTTAAATAATTATAAATCTTTTAATCTACATATATTCATACTCATTTACTCAGAAAATAATTTTTACTTTTCTTCTAGGGTAGGTAATGTATTAATTTTTAATTTTTTTAACCTATTGAAACATGGTAATGCTTAATGCCTATATGAGTTTTGAGATGCTTAAGATGCCTTCCTCGGTAAGGACAATGAGGACAACGGAACTTTGGTTCAATACCACATTCATATGTCTGGTGTCGTTTAAGGGTAACTTTATGCTTGTATGACCTCCCACATCGCATACAAGCATATGATTCTTGTCCTGAAAAATCAAGAGAAAAAAATACAAAATGATTAAAAACAAATTTTATAGTTTTGAAACAATTAGTGGATGAAAAAACTTGTATATAAATACTTACATGAAATATTGTAAACATTTTCTGTCAAATAGAGAATTCCTAATCATGATATACATATGTGGGGCACATTGTTGGTTTTTTGTGAAACTACTTGAATGCTCTTATTGATTTAAAATCGATGAATAAAGAAAGAATTAGGAAATATAAGTACATTATAAATCTAAAATTTGTTTAATAACATTATCTGTATAAAAGACATATAAAAAATAAATACAAATGTAAAAGAAGAGCAAATTTTAAAAACACAGAAAGCTTTTTTCAATTTCAAAGAAAGCGCCAATAGGTGTAAAAAATTTACTGATTTTTTTGTTTAATTGGTGACATTTTCCTAAAACATCTAACTATATTCGTTACTGGCTTTCACTTTGCTGATTATATTTTTAATATATTAAGGGTAATGGATTAGAAGTTGTTAACATATTTCCAAATACTATTTAATAGAATAGAAAATTTCATTTTTGCAAAAAATTAAATAAAACAGATTTCTTTCCATAATCAATAAATAACTAACCTTCAACGTATAAATAAATAATAAATAATTTTAACATTGGAGCAGATCAATAAACTGATTGCGAGGTTTGTCAAATAAATAAACTAAAGTTTTTGAAGCCATTTAAATTCATTATGTTTTATAACTATATGTGTCTTGAGATGTCCTTTCTGCCTTGTTCTATATTGGCAATAGGGACACTGTTGCTGAGGTTGCTTGTCACCGCATTCTAATCTCATATGTCTATACAAGTTAGATCTATGTTTGTAAGATTTAGGACAATTCGGACAACGATGCTGGAAATCTCCAATCTCAACATGACCTGTACATAACATAAAAAATTTCAATAAATAGAATGTTAAACTTAATTTCATTACTGAACACAGAACCAAATTAATGAAACAGAACACATAACTAATAAATAAAGTTATGCCAGAATATTATTTGTTCAAGCTTACCTTTTTTCAAATAGTAATCACCTAAAATTAAAAAAAAACACCATTATTAGATACATATTTTGAATAATAACATACATACTTAATTAAAAGAAAATTAAATTACCTTAGTAATAATGAAAGAAATCGAATTCGAATCAAGTTCATTGCTTGAACATTGTTATCGTGTCCTAGTAATATAAACGGCTATATTTTACAAAATACTGTAGATTACAAAATTGGCATCTACACAGCAACACAAGTAACTTTTAAACATTTTCCAGAGTAGAGCTCCCATAAAAGAATTTTGGTGGAAATTCATGCGAATTGAAGAACTTGATATTAAGGTATTTCATAATTAGGATAATTTTGGTGTGGTAGTATTAACTGAGTTAACGAAATTTTATTTTTTTAATAAATAACATTAAAAACGCATTTAAACAGGTGATCCCCATTTCAGATTTAAATGTAACGTCTCTAATTTAATAATGACTGAAAAGACATGATATTTGTGTTATAAATGAAGCATTTCGGATCTGAAAGAAGGATAATTAGGAATTGGAATGCTTGGTTGAATCACATAGCTCATATGCGGTTTTATATATATATATATATATTAGTTTTTTATTGTAAGGTAAGTTAGGAGCATCTATCACATCAATTTCGAGAGAATTCTATAACGTAGACTGAGTCCCTTAATTTCAGTCTTTTGAAGGGTTCTTATTGTATCACTAGTGGCAATCTAAATTTTTTAAAAGATATTTAATAGAAAATTTAAAAGAAGATATTTAAACGCGTTTCAAAATGAAAAGCAAAAATTTTTATATTTTCCATCAAAACCTCCACTCAGGTTTAAGCGAACATGAAGACATATGAATATTAGGATTTTATTTCCATCGGGAAACTAATATAAGTACCAAGGCCAAAGCATTAGTTTAATTGCTTCAAATATAGAAACATGTTTAAGTATTAATTACAAAATAAATTTTAAATTAATATAACATCAATTAGAAGTAAACTGCATATTATATTCTCAATAGGTTCCTAACATAAAGTGAAATTTAATTTTGCCACAAATAATTATCTTTTTTATAAATTTACCAATATAAGCCACTTAAAACGTTTTATTCGCAACTATTAACAATGTAGGTAATTACCTGTATGGTAAACTATTTTTATTGTAAATTTAGAAACATTGATTTGAATTATTTATATCTCTCTAGAAAAATATAAAGCACAGATTCTCGAAGATTTAGAATTCTAAATGATATTATATCAGTGAGATCAGAAAGTCATCAGTTCACGTCAGCACATAAAATACAATTTCAAATATTAAAAATAAAAAAACAAATTAAGTAAAATATATATATTCATTTACAAAATCAGCTATTAATTAGGCTGCAGTAAGGGGTTCCCAACCTTTGGTGTGGACTCTAAGAAAGATTGCTTTTCTAGCTACCCTCTTCAGCGAATTTAAAACAAAGTATTATAGTGTTAAATGGCCAAAGTTCGGAAATGAACTCTTTAGGTCAATAGAAGAAAACAAACATGGAGCTCCGGACATATACCTTAGAATTCCGCCTGAAAAAATTGCATGCAAATTTTTATTCATTTATTTGTGGTTTTGCCTGTGATTGCAAACAAATTGACCAAAAAAAGTGTTTTGGCTGATTTTCACTTTTATAAAAATATACGAATTATAAAAATATTTAAAATATACCAGAGTTTAGTTTTGTGCCCACGGAGCGATTTTATTATTGTGTTAGATATTATATTGTTTATACAGCAGTTAAAACTATTTTAAAATGATATAAAAACTGAAAGAATGTAATATAAACTCAATGAGAATGCTGTCCATTAACAACGGGAAGATTACCTTCAAAAAATGTATAGGATATTAGTATAAATTAAACAAAAGTAGGTATATAATGTTTTCTGATACTTAAGTAAATATTAAATTGATTTTAAAATATTAAAACAAATCTTTAAAAATTTCTACTTTACTTTAATATTATTAATAATTTTAGTAGTTTCATGCACCTTTAAAATTTGTTTAATTGAAAGATTGAACCCACTCTAATTTTTTTTTTTTTAATCTCTCTCAGTTGTAGAAAATCTCTGATCAGTTGTAGAAAAAAATGGATTTCACTAAAGTAATAAAGAGATTTTCTATCCAACAGCACTAAAAACACGGATTTATCTTCAGTAGACCTTGAGAGAAAAGACTTCAGAGTTAAATGCACTGTAGCTTTACTCTTCTCAATTAAACTCGAAAAAAACTTTTCGCCGCTTTTCCACTGAAACTGAGTCATGTTGGAAAAGTTACTGATTAATTACTTGCAACTTTTACTATCGGTACTTTTAGAAAAGTTAACTTTTTTTTAAAAAATTCTTTCATATTCGAACATTTCATAATCAATCCGGATTTCTTTTCCATTTTGTAGACTTTAAGAATCAATTCCTAAAGTTTGACTACTTAATCCTTCAATTATTAAGGAAATGGGCCTTCGACTTATCTGAGAACCCCTAGTTCAGCAGAATAAAAAAATTATTTTAAATTTCATAACCATACAAAATCTTCTGAACATTATACTTATTTCAATTATATCCCATTATTTTTACATGGATTATACAAAAAAAAAAAACAAATTCTACAAATTTAATAATAAATGTCAATTCTTTTACAAACTATTAAGGCAATTATAGAATCCAGCTATAAAAAATTCAGCTCCAATATTTTCTTACAGTTACAAACTACTCTAATAATAATAATAATAATAATAATATTAATAATAATATTAATATTAATAATAATAATAATAATAATAGTAATAATAAAAATAACATTCATATATACTTAGGCCCATGTAGGGTAACCTCATGAAATTTTAATGATTCCTTTCGTTTAGTTTTGAAACTACAGTAACTGCAATGGAATCTAGGTTCCTTACCACACTCTAGACGAAGATGTCGTGTCAAATTGTTCTTGGATTTATACGATCTGGGACAAGTAGGACAGAGAAATATGTCACCTGTGATAAGACAATATTTTTTTATTAGTAATAATAATAATAATAGTAAATAAGCATTAAGTAAAAACGAAAAGATAAATCACCTCATCCATCTCACTTGTTTTGTAGAAGAAATCGTCACACAAATTCTTGACACCATTAAAAATTGAGAACATAATGTTATAATGTAAACAAATAATAAAACAGCATTGGTGTAACTCGTTATTATATTATATTTTCTACATTGTTTAGTACAATAACTACTTTTTTAAATTTTATTTATTTTATTTTGACTTTTTAGTCAGATTAACAATGCTCAACACATTTGTTTTGATACGAAAGGGATATCTTAAGACAGATATATAATGTATACTAATAAAAAACAAAAACTCTCTAATTAATTACTTTTTGGAGAGAAATGTCGCAACTATAATTCTATGAATTTTCATATTCTTAGAGAATTAGAATCATTGTAAGCAAAAATAAGTTTGTTTTTTGTTTTCTTTAAATTACAAATATCGTAAATATATAAATATTTATATATTTTTTTAATTTGTAACAATAAAAAAACAAAATTCGCAAATATTACTCTAATTACTATATAGTCATTTCTTACTCTAAATAATCTCATATGTACAAGTGATGATAATTTATTCATGACATTTTACCACCTATATATAAATAGTAAAACATAAATAAGATTGCTAAGCTAGTGTATTTTGCAATAATTATATTAAACTGACAAAAACAAATAAATAAATATATTATATAAAAAAGATAATCACTCTAAATAATCATATGTTTAAGTGCAATATGCCGCTTAAGATTCACTTTCTGTTTACTTCTGTATGGGCATTGAGGACATAGAAATTTCGGCTCTTTACCACACTCATGCCTCTTGTGACTGTTAAGACTTTCTTTGTATTTATATGTCTTGTGGCACTTATCGCATTTGTAAGCCGGATAGTATCTTCCCATATTATATCCTACAAAAAAATAATAATTATCTTAGAATGGAATCTATAAGAAAATAAAAATTGGTTTGAAACTTACAAGAATTTCTCTTACCATAAATTTGTTCTTTTTTTGGAGTTGAATGGTTCTTAAAGCTAATATTACTAAAGCAATAAACTACTAAATTAAATCTTTAGAAGAACGAAGTTAAAAACAAATTTTATAAACTTAACAATTTTCTAAAAATAAATAAATATGTAACTTTTATCAGTGTATTAACAAACTCAAGATTTAAGATTTTTTTTTACATAAAAATTGCTTCTTATAGAAAAATCAGAAAAGCTAAAAATCAAATTAGTGGAATGTTATATGCACGAATATATATAATGAGATGTTTAAACAGCAATGGCCAGAGCAGTTTTTAAAGAAAAAATATTGATGCTCTACGTTACAGGTACATGGTGCCCTTCTTCAGCAGCTCTGTAAAATTTATTGGAGAAAAGGTACATCATTGTACAGTATTGTAATGAAGGAAAAGTGCCTAAAGAAAAAATGTACATGAAGTGAAGGAAAAACTTAGAAAGGAAAAAGTAAAAGAAAATAGTAAAGGAAAAGAAAAATACTGTACAATAAAGTACCTTTTCTCCAAAAAATTTTGCGGAGCTCCTGAAGAAGGGCACAAACGGTACCCTAAACGTAGAGCAACATAGAATTCTTTTTTCTTTAAAAACTCCATAAACTTTTGCCGTATAAACATCTCATTATAATTTTAAGATCTGACGATTTGAAAACCATTTTAAGATTTATATAAATATTTATACGCGGGAATGACTTTTTGAATTGTACAGACCCACTCGGCCGGCTCAATTCTAAAGCATTTTCTTCAGAATCATCATTTAGCAACTATTTCCGTCAAAACTTAGATTTTTCAAATCATAACAATATACAACTAAAGCTTAAGGGAAGGTCGAAACCATTTATAAAAGAAAAAATAAATATTTCATATTCTGACTTTAAACTCTGTAAACATTTTGATTTCAAAACTTCTAAAACAATATTTTAAGTAACTACAAACAAAACTGTAAAATTTACTAATACTTCAAGGCAAAATCAAAGGAATTTCAATCAGATTTAAATGTATATGTATATTTTTGTTTCAAAAACTTTTATTAATAAATAAGAAGCATACATTCCAAAAATTATTAAGCTCTGTACATTTTGGAAACAGCAATAGATTTTGGTTTAATATTCTAAAATTTAACCCTAAATTAACCCTCTATGACAAAATGTAACTTTAAACTTACATGTCATTATTATAAAGTCAAGAAAGGGAGAGTTTTACTCCAACCGCCAATCGATCGGGGACGTAGGTGGTGAATTCGGCATACTTGACAACTCATACATTCTCTTCACTTTAATAAATACATAAATCCAAGGCCCTGACGGAGAACCGAACCCTATATCGCGTTACAACTTAGCTGAGCTGTTCACTTTTCTATTCAGATAGTACACCGCAAAATTTATAATATATATACGTATATCTTCAATTTTGTGCTATTTTCGCCAAAAAGTGGCTTAGCATCTTATTGTCATACCACTTCTAAATAATCAAGGAATTTCATTATTAATAATTGTATTTTCAATTAAATGTTCTCTCTTGAACTTAAACGTCTTGCTTAAACGAAGTGCAAACTGTCCAAATTGCTGTTTTTCCTAAATAAACAAACGTTATTCCACTCTTAGGGAAGATAAAGTAGCTTTGTTTACAAAGTGATCTGCAGTTAACGAGTGCCTACAAGATGAGGAATATTATTCTATAATACAGAATTCCATGATACAGAGTGAAATATGGTAACTAAAGCGTTGATCAAGTATTTGGATCAACAAAACCAAAAGGAATTATCTGTTGGTGAATCCTTGTTAAGAGTCTGCCTTGGATGAAATGCAAGAAAACTTTTTCTCCCCTCGAAAACCTCATAGACGAAGAATACTTAAAATTTTTTTTGTAGAATTCAATGGCCATATAAAATGAATCCTTTGAATTCTCTATGAAAAGTTGTTCTCTCTTAGAACAGTAAAGTGTCTTCCATTAAAAATAAAAAAAGTTAAAGCAAGATATGATGGCCAATTTCTAAGAGACATTACATTCTCATTAACGGCAAACACAAATGTTGTAGCCCACTGCAATTCAAAGATAAAATAAAATGATTAAAATTGCAAAATAATTGACGATTCATATCCAGAGTATTTTTACTAGAATCACTTTACAATGTTTTCAAATACGGGAATTGGGCTATTGAGGATTGTTTAAAACAACATAACAGATTGCTTAAGAAGAATTCTGCTCACGTTTTATAAAAACTAATTTATAATATTTGCACAAATACATTAAATTATTGAGGTTTAAGTCAAATGGTGAAGTCTAAGTAGATGCAGTTTAACATACTCCTTTCTTCTGAATGCTTGAATACAATATGGACATCTAAATCTCGGTTCTACTCCACACTGCCTTTCGTGCCTCGATTTGCCTTGCCGATACTTGAAACTTTTTTCACATTTTCTACATTTAAACCTTTCTTCGCTGGAATTCGACGGGTCTGAAAGGAAAGGAAAAATGATTAACTGAAAAGGGTATTTTTTGTTTTAAACAAACTATTCAATTAATAGGTAATGCCAAAAAAAAAAAAATCAACAAGAGCGTAATCTCTTTTTATTCATTTATTTATATTTTACACGACTGACGACTTTCTTAAATTACATAGTTTCCAGCTACAACAAATCGCTAGCCTAAATTATTTCCAACATCAAGATAAATATTAATTTATCAACGGTAATCATTTCCCACATTCAAAGAATCCTCAATGAAATTTTCAAAAATATTGGAATTTAAATGATAAATATTTTAAAAAGTATACATATTCTACTTAGAATAAATATTATTATTTCAAAATATGGCAATTCTCTTCGTCAAAGTCTTCAATAAGATTCATTCGACGTTCTAAATGAATTTGTTTATGCTTAATAACCACATGTTTTTTCAAGTTACCTTTGTATCTACTCTCATAGGTACAATATTTACAACGGAACTGTGGCAACACTCCGCATTCAAATTTACAGTGTGTGTACAAACCTGTTCTATACTTATAACGTTTGAAGCATTTTTCGCATACATACTTCTTATCTGTAATCACAAATGAAACAGTCAGTAAATAATTTAAATGAATAAGTATTTAAATTTTCTTTTCATTAAGTTATTTATATACAATATTCGCTTATAATTTTATCATGTAAATGTAATTAAAATTAGAATAAAGAATATCTTATCGAAAAATTTGAATTGGTGCACATAAAAAAACAGCAACAATTGAAAAAGAATGGCGACAGTCAAAAAATTTATTCATGTCAAGTAAAAAAAAAAATGGAAATGATTCAAACTTTTTGTAATTTTAGGAAGAATATTTACAAATCACTGTATATTTTTTATATATACATGAATATATTTTTTTTTTAGTTACATATTTTGTTTTTTAGAAAATCAAATGTTTTTATAAACGGTTAATAACATGCTCAATTTAGTAAGGAAGTAGAATGTTTAATGGCCGAATGCCTCTTGAGTGATATTTTCTGCTTACACTTATATGGACACTCGGAACAGTGGAACTGTGGCGCTTTGCCACATTCATATTTTATGTGTCTATACAACCCTTGATGGTATGCATATCTACGGTGGCATGCAGCACATTCAAACTTTCTTCTTTTTGATCCTAAAACAGAAAATTAAATAATTAGTTACTGATGCAAACGAATAATCTGTTGTGATGAAACTTTACTCCACTTCATCCATTTCCAGGCCTAGATGGAAGAAGGTAAGCAGTAGTTCAAACTCTATAAACAACGAATTTATTAAATAACAACCATTTATTATAAAAAATCTTCCATATCTGAACATTAATATAAAATATAATAAGCAAAGTTTTGGTTTTAATATACATTTCTACTAAGAACTATTTCTAGTTAATTAATATTATAATGTACAGCTAAATAATAGGTTACCAAAATCCGACAGGATTTTGCCGAAGAGCAGTATGTTCCCATCTGATGTCCAGCGTAACTATAGACATCTTTAATACTAATACAAACAGCACCTGTAGAAGTATTTGAATTGTTTAGTAACTAATTGGGTTTAGCTTAACCTCAAGGTAAAACACTAGCTCATCACGTCTATATACTCCTTCACTTCCATTTAAACACTGTACATACAAAAGACTATACAAATAAACGTTGACCTGTTCAAAAGAGCCAGACGTTCCTGGTCTCGATGGTTGAAATACCTATGGTCCCAAGTTGTATTGCCACTGTATAATACATCTATAATTTCACAAAGATAATTACAAACAAAATACTAATATCTGAGAGGTTAACCATCATGGTATTTTTTTTTTAATTATTATAACCCGCTTCGAATTCTCTTCACTACTTTTTGTGTTCTATTGGCACTCGGAGCATTCTCTTCACTGCCGACCTATCAAACATGCTCATATATAATTAAGGATTCTATAAATGTTATCTAACTTGAAATACGTCTAACAAATTAGATAGATCTAAAAATATTAGTAAAAAAACTACTGTCTTGGATTTAACTGCATGGCACACTAGCTATAATAAAGTTGGTGAGGTCAGCTTCTTGGTTCAATTTTGATGTTAAAGAAAGCACCATTGTAATAACTTCGCAGCAGCCTGGAGAACCATAACATTGAAGTTAAGACATTTTATTGAGTTTGCTTTTTCTTGAGGATAGATAATCTGGGCAATAAACATTGGAAACAAATTTTTTTTTGTAAAACTCAGTATACAATAATATTGTGAAATGGATACTGAGATCCGGTTAGATCATTTTACAATATCAAATTCAACGTTGTATAGAACATCAAACACAATAATATAGTCTTTGAGTTCCAATTTTTAGTTACTGGTTTACTATTTATATTTCTTTAAGTAGATGCACAATATTGGATGAGAGACAGATAAAAAGAACGAAAGATTCATAAATAAATAATTAGTTTGTTGAAAGTTTTATTATTTCACAAAAATTTGTAAAAATAATAATTCTTATTTAATACTCATATATCGGAGAATTCTATTCTTTTATTTATTTAAATCATTTGTAATTTATTGTTACTTACACATTTATTGTTACATATTAAAAGGAGTCAAACTGATGTGCTCGGACTTTAGTAGTTCACGTTCAATGTTTAATATATTGTATTTATTCTACATCTGTTTTCAATAATAGTAACAACTAAACATTTATTATTAACTGAAATCATTCTTAATTATCAAAGCTAAAATAATCTCTATATGAGTGTACTCTTTAATATAGTGCTGTTCTGCAAGAATTTCCAACATTACCTCTACACTCAGAAATCCCTAAATTTATTCTGTGCAGATGTTCTTAGATCACTAATAAAACAGAACAAAAAAGGTAATATGTCCCTAACATGATCTCAACTGCATTAAAAAATTAAAAGAGAAATAATTCGTACACAATATAATTTTGGAAACAGATTATAAAAATCTACACAGATTTATGTATTTTTTGACAAAAAAAAAATACAAATTTTCATTTTTAAGAAAATATTTATTTATTCATAGTTCATTAAGTATAGAGAGCAATTTAAAAAAAAAAAAATCATCTTAGAAATTTATAGTGTCTCTCTTCTAAACTATATGTAAAAAAAATAAATATTTCAAAAATTAATAATTAAGTATTACAGATAGAATTATGGATATTGACTAAATGCCTTCTGAGTGAGATTTTTTGCTTACATTTGAATGGACATTCAGGACAATGGAATTGTGGAGCTTTGCCACACTCGAACCTTTTATGATTGTATAACCCTTGATAGTATCGATAGCTGCGAAGGCACACAGAACATACAAACTTTCTCCTTTCTGAATCTAAAAAAGAAAATAAATGATTGGTAGTAAGTTACGATTATTCTATAACATTTAAAATTCAATTAAACATAGATACAGCAGTTATAATTTCAATAAAATTGAAAAGTTAAAAAATAAGAATTAATAAAAATAAAAGTCGATAACTTTGATATAATATCGTAATGAATGAAATTTCATCCGCAATTTATTGTGACCGTACATTTTACCATAGGCCAGTATCTGGCAGCAGCAGAATGTTTATTATAAGTTAAATTTTGGCTTTTAAGAATCCTATCTAAACTATTTATATATACACTTAGAATTATGTGAAATTAATTTCGTAAATAATGTTTCAGAGAATGTAGTATAATTATAAACAACCAAATTACATAAATTATTTGTTATCCACTTTTATATGGACGGTTTGCACTATTTTTCTTTTATATAAGTATATTAAAAATGTAAAAATAACAGTTACTATATATAAAAAACAATTTATTTGTAAGTATAAAATACTTCAACTAAATCTTAATTAAATAATATTCAATTAAATAAAGACGACAACGTCAACACTCAGGAACACCTGATCTTACTTGACACAGGAAAAAGAAGCCAAAAAATGTCTATATACAAGGGGTTTATTAAATTTTAACGATGAAAAATTCTAATAATATCATGCCTTTCGGTTGTTAATATTACTTTTCACTTAAAAATTCCTTAAAGGGGAAGTAGATCATCTGACCAGCCGCTGCTTTAGGGATCGTGACGTCCCTGCGGAACTACTACCACCTAACAATCACAAACACTGATACACAACACTTAAATCGTTTTTTTTTTAAATGGGCGTAACTCCAAATTTCATCAATTTTTTTTTACACTTTCACAAGCTGCTTACTTAAGCCTATCGAATGGTTTTAATTGGGCGTATGTCAGGTCTCGGGTACAGTGAATACTGTATGTCGAACATTGAGATTTGTTTGTAGGTAGTTTGTTTTCCAAATAGTTATTATGTTTTTCCAAAAATCTACTCTGCATGACATACGCCCGCTTAAAAAACTTCGATTCACTTACACAAAGCATGTAGTAGGTCTTGCAGAGTTTGTTAATAATGCAACTAGTTGGGTTCACCATGCTCACAGTTTAGGTTTAGCTCAGCTCAGTTACACATGTTACACTCATATTCCATTAGTTTCTATGTACAAAATCTGATACTCCAGAAAGTCAAATAGATCTTCTAGAGTGCATTGGATTTGATTTTATAGCCAATCCTTTTGTACATCTAACTTATTAAATACAAAGTAAAAATTGGTAGATCAAGTTTCATTTCTGACATAAAGTTTACTAACTTGTTTCTGGTTTTTAATATTAAAATGCATACGTTATTTTAGCATTAATATGTGTTAAGCAAAAATTGTTTGTGAGCAAAGTAGTCACAAAAACCTAAAAAAGAAGTATGGAATTATACAGAAAAACAATTTTTTAATTTAAGGCTTTTTTAATTTTCTATGGTCATTGGCGCTCAGAGTCTTCTCAGTGCACTGCCGGCCTCCGGACAGTGTTACGGACAATGCTACCCATCACACGACAGTGAGCTGTAGAGGCTCCTGGGAAGAGAATATCTAAGTGCAGCACTGCTGGACTCGAACCAGGGACTTCCTCGCTGCTAGTCCAGCGCTCTAAAATATTAATAACAATTAGCCGCCCTAATAAATGAAAGAAAGCTGGTTGCATTGGAGTTCGTTTATAAAAGATATAATTATCACCTATCAATAAAGATTATTTAAATAAAGTAAATATACTCAGAGGGAAGAAATAGGAAAATTACCACAAATTAATAGCAGAATATTTATTTATATTTGATGAAGGAAGCTTGTTTCCCTTAACAATCGTTTGGTCATTCTTGTTAATATAATTGTAACGTTTATAAATATTGCACAATAAACACAGTCAAAGTAGATGCAAACTGAAACAAAATAATCCGACAAAAAAAAGAAAAGAAATGCAAATAATTCTATTTAGTAAAATCTGTATGAACATTAGAACAATTTTCTGTAGAATGTTTCACAAAAATATGACTCTTCAGATAATTTCTATATCTTGCTTGATAAGGACAAACAGGACATTTGAATTTTGGTTCAACTCCACATTCATAGTTGTAATGTCTTTGTAGATTGTAGGAGCGATTATAAGTCTTGGAACAATTTTTACATGTGTAGATTTTTCCGCCTGTAAGGCAAATATAAGATAGAAGTTAGAGTTTTCTTTTTTCTTTTTTTTCTCAAAACGCAAACAATATAGATAAATATAGAGTGTGTTAGAGATTAAAAAATAATTTCTAAACTTAGACTAAATAACACATCCATTTTAATATAAAAACTTAAAATTCAAAAACTGAGCATAATTGAACATAACAATAGTGCAAAATAGATTTTGATCTTGTATTCAGAGTATCAACAATGCCAATTTTCAAAACATCAAGACATAGCCGCCTGTAATGAACTTGAGTTAAGTTCAAATATGGAGACTGATCGAAGACTAAATAGGTCAGAAATGGAATTGATCGGAATTATTAGTGATAACCTATAAAAAAAAAGGGATTTCTTTTCTAAGAAACGTTGTGACTCTCCAACTCTCCACATTTCGGAATACTAAAAAACATTTCGGATGCCTGTTCTGAGTTACAATTCCATTTGACGTTTAATATTAAATAAATAATACTGTTTATCATCACGAGAAGGTTCTTAAACAATACTACAAACAAATTATAGCATCTTAAAGTTAACTTTATTTTAAAAAATAAATAAATAAGTAGTTATATACACGATAAAATATCGTTTAGTTTTTTGTAATTAAATAAACTAGATCTTCCTCGATATATATTTTTTTTTAATGAGCTCAGAAGAATAAAAAAAAATTCCATTAAAACAATATCAGCCAACATCAGTCAGTTTCAATTATTTCAACATGTTGTTACCTAATTAAAGGTAGATACTATGCCTCGTCTTTGAAAATTCACCAGTAAACTGATGGGTCAATCTCACTATTGGTAGTCGTATTCTGATGTTCTTCTATGGCCTTATGTCTCTGAATGATGTGTTTTTTAAGATGACCCTTATATCTTCCTTGATAAGGGCAGTACGGGCACTGGAATTGAGGATCAACACCACATTCGTACCTCTGATGGCGATGAAGATTATAAGAGCGATTATAACTCTTTAAACAGTTCTGACAAGCGTAAACGTATTTCACCTACTGGACAAAACAATTATTAGATAAATGCATAAAATGCAGCAAGCAATACAATAAGCTATATGAAATACGTCCGCTTTATAAGAAACGTTTACGAATTAGTAAAAAAAAAAAAAAAAATTATTTGAACAAAACTATTCACCTTAATTATTAAAAAATGGAGAAACATTTTTCCTCCAACCGTGCGTTATTGTTGACAAATATTAAATGAAAGTAGTAAAAGAATACTTTGTACCACAATAAATAGAAGTAAGCAAGGAGTATATAAAGTACCAATCAATTTATCATTATCAGTACGTGTGATACAGCGGAACTGTCGGCATCAAAACCCTATATTTCAAAATTAACATAACAAATACTTTTCAGTAAACATAAAACATATTATAAAACACTTTGAGAAAATAAGCTGTTCTTTTTCAAAAAATAAAAATATTAGTTTAGTTCTTTACATTACTTTAAATATTTTTATAATATTTGTAACGCGAGTAATGCTGTAAATTATTATATTACTCTCACTTAGCTCAATATTAACTCCAGTACAAAAAGTACCCACTTTACTTATTTATAGTGCCTTTTATTTAAATTAGTTCAATAAGCCTTGAATAATAACAGTAATAATAATAATTATAATAATAAAAATAATATAAAACCACTCTAAATAACTGAAGTACTCTTTTTAATTCAGTCTTATATATTCAAATTTTTTTATCAAATTCTCAATTTTTCTTTTAAGAATACATGTAAAAAAAAAGAAAGTGAAATACGTGCACTCATACATTAAAGTTATTCATTTCTCATTGTTCTAATAGATTTTTGTTTTAAATTTTGAAATTTTTACTAAATACCTTCATTATTATATGGTGGGGATATTTTAGAGAGAAATCCTGACATTTCAACTTGCAATAAAATAAATTTTCAAAAAAGTTTCAGTGTTAGATCCACATAAAAGTAGTTATTACACCAAATTCAAAGAAATCCTTTGACTTTGTTATCGAGAAATCGCGCAAAAAGTGGAGGAAAATAGAGTCGCACTTTTAGTCAATTGAATTTCCCCAAACTCAGAATTTTGCTAGCATATTTTTTAATACTTCTTAAAATTTTATCGTAAAACCTTTTTAGAACCGTATAATATATTAATTGGGACTTTAAAGTGAAAGCCAAATCCTCAATCGTCCCTTCCAAGATATTTTCCCCGCAAAATGAAAGTGACTGATTTCCATGTAATTAAGTTACCCAAATTTAGAGAAAACCGTTAGAATTGTTTTCGAAAAATTCGAAAGCAACTTAAAAATCTATTTAATAAACCAAACGACAGTTAACCAAAATGATTCCTCAAAAGCATTTAACCGAAGTGCACAATCTAAAAACCGGCCCGCGGAATTGGTTATGTGCTTTGGAAATGCTAAAAGCCTGATGTCGTTTTGCATCATTAAACATTTGCTATTTTCTTGAGAAGAAATCTAGCCAATCAAAAATCAGCAGATTCCCGTATATGTATATTTTTCTATGAATTGAAATATGATATGAAAATTTTTGTCTTAGGCTATTTATTTGTAAACATAATAAAAGTACAAACATTATTTATTTACATACTGTGCTCTTTATGGACACTGGTTTAAACTGAATTACTATCAAGTTATGCTTTATTGTAATCTAAATACTTAATAAATAAATATGCTGTTTTCGATAAATTAGTTAATAATTCATGAATAAAAAGTCACTTTGAATATTTGATTAATATGGCTTATAGTAAACGATGTTTAAGAAACAAATGTGCTTTCAAGTGGCTGCTACATTTAGCAATGTGTGAACACTGATGACATTGAAATTGCGGTTCTTTTACTTTACAATCTTCTCTTTTATGTTGCCACAAGTTTCCAATATTATCGAAACTTTTTGTACAAGCATCGCAACTAAAAACTCCCAACATTTCTGAAACAAAATATCCAGAATAGTTAATTCATATAGGTAAGAATAAATGAACATCTTCATAAAATAAATAATAAATCCTTCAATAAAACTGAAATGTCATCTACTGTGTATTAGAGAATGGTACAAAAAAGACTGATAAGATAGCTGATTGGTTAGTACTTATTACCAATTCTAGACTAATTAAAGTTTTCAATTGTAAAGATTACTATTAGTACAAGGACTTTGTTTATATGATGTATTTAAAGTTCTGAAAGGAAACTTTTTCTTTTTTTTGGCAGCTTGTCCTTGGAATACTGAGACAACCACAGAATCAGGCAAAACAGGAAAATTAATATATGTTATCGATTATATTTCTTGGATAAAAACAATGTTTAGTTTTTAGATATTTTAATTTTTTTTTTTTTTTAAATAAGCATATTTAATTGTATATTATTTATGTTTAATGAGCACAATCAGTAATTACAGTTGAAGTAGCATTTCTGTCCTTAAAAAAAATAAACTGTCTGTAAATAAATACCTAAGTAAAACAAATCTAATTAAATATTATTTGTTACTTTAAATAGTTTTATTAGAACAATAAACAACTTTATTTTCAATCAGTTATCTTTATTTCATTTTAACAACAATATAACAAATATTTTCATCGTAATTAGGACTCCACTTTGTATTGTTAAGTATGCTTTGCTACACACATAATATCATGTAGTCTTGTCACCAAAAATACACAAATGCAAGATTATTGCAAACTTATTGTAAGATTATTGCAAGATTCTTACAGAAGTTACAATCTCACTAAATAATAATATTCAATAAATAATATGTAATTTAAATTAACTATCCAAGAAATATATATAAATTAGTTCCAAACAATGACTAAGAAATATTAAATATTTATTTTCTTAATGAGGTACTATCAGTTTGGAGTGAAAAATTCAAATCAAATATTTAGTACTCAAAACTATTGAACCCATACGAGACTTGAAAAAAAAGAAGTCCTACCATTTCTTTTCTGGAAAAAAATTTTTGGAAACAAAAATTTAAATCTTATTTAAATTTTTTCCTGTAGAGTATAAAACAAAAGCATCAGGTCACTAAATCCTAGTCATTTTGTTAAATTTATTTTTTGGTAATAAACAATTCATATAAAATTGTTGATTATGAGTACGAGTTTTTTTTTTTTCTTGTACTGTTAGGTTCGTTAAAAAAAATTACAACAAAAATTTCTTAAGTGCAATGAACTGAGAAAGAGGATAATTTCGCGATGTCAAAATATATGTATACTCAAACAAGAAAAGGACTACAACATTTACACAGTTTTTAAGCTCATTACAACATTTGCTCCACAAGCTTGAAATATTAAATGTAAATGAAGAAAGTAAGTATTAGAATCAATTAATATTTATGGTAACAAATTCAGCCCAAAATATTTTCTTATAAATGACTTGTTTTTTGCGCAGCGATTGCCTTGAACATTAAAGCCAGTTTATTGAATTAATTGTCAGAATCAAAATAATTTTCAGTATTAAACGATTTTCTAAATAAAACCTAAATAAAATACATTTAAAACAAAAAAATAATAATTCCAAAAAGCATCTGTTAACTTTCTTTCTAATATTGTATTTTTGTCTCGAATGCACTTTAGTATTTTAATATTCTTAATTTGAATCTCTACAATAAATTTTAAAAAGAAAGACATAACAAAAAAAAATCAAACCGGTAATTTAACCAAATGTTACATTTGCCTATTTGCTTTCTTTTCAAAAAACTTGTTTTGTTAATAAAATAAAATATAAAACCGTCTTAATTAATTTTATAAAATGTTTTATCTTACACACTTAAAAACATGTCTATAGAATAAATACAATCTCTTCTTTTTCTCTTTAGTAAACAAATAAATAAATAAATTTAGTTTAAATATATACAAGTATCAAATTCAAGTTTTTAGAATGTTATAATTTTTTTTGCAATTTACAACTGAAAATAAAAGTTCCGTGATATAATTTTGGTTAAATCATTATAATAAAAAAATTATAACATATTCTAAATACTATTAATGATAATTGTTATACGTTTATCAAATATAATTCAACAAAACAATTTACTCTAGAAAATAAATAATTCGAATTTTATATAAACATATAATCAACATTACACATTTAATTAAAACAGCAAAGAGTGCTTGCTATATATATGCGTCTTTAGATCACTTTTATATCTGGAACGATGTGGACAAAATGGACATTTAAATTGTGGCGTTTTTCCTCCACATTCATATTTCTTATGTCTAGTTAGATTACCAAGCTGGCTATAACTTTTATTGCAAGCACTGCATACAAATTTCTGTCGACCTGAAATATGAAAACGTTTTCCAATTAGTACAGAAATAGATAAACTAGAATGGATAGGTAGAAAGGATAAAATAATTGTGTTACTTTTTGAACATTATTGCTGCTAGATTCTCCAGCCGTCCTTTGTTTATTCCAGTCAAAAGCTTGAAGTCATATTTACTATCATGACCATGAAAAAGATTACATTGAAACGCTATCTAAGCAAAATACATATGCTCTCGAAGAAGTATTTATTTTGATTTCATTAAGTTATTTAAGCATTTCAATAGAAATTTGTATCAATAAAAACGCAAGCGAAAAAAGTAACTGAAGGGGTTTCCAGTCTAATTTGAATTATTCTTAGATTTTAAAAGCGCTGAAAACCTTTTATGGATTTTTATTACTTTATTTTCATTCTTTTAGCGGGATACTCTTTGGGCCATTTTTTTTAGACAACTGTAACATATCTGAAATAATGGCCGGGCCATTTAGGTCGCGGAACTTGTGGCAAAAAGGACATATTTGCTTGGAAAATGTTCCAATACCAGTTTGTACTTTTTTTTTTTTTTTTGCTTTGACGTGTCAGATATTAACATAGCAATCATGAATTTATTAAAAGGTTTCTAGTCGAGTAAAAAAAAAATTATTACAATAAACCAGTATGATTCAATTATTTCGCACTCCATCATCTTTGTTTATATCTGCTTAACATCGTTTTTCTCAGGCAGATTATGCGCATAATGTTATTAATAATGCCTTTATTTTGGTATCTAATCTAATGGAAATCTAATGCAAGTTTGTTATAAAATTAATAGCAAGTACAAACAGATCTACTAAAAGCTAAATTAGACTACTTCGTTCCGAGTACCTTAACTCCAAAAATATAAATGTATGTTTTCATTAACATATTTCAAGTTTGAACAGAATTTTCTTTCCAGAAGAGTTGGAATAAATGGTGGTAAAAACGGAAAAATCGCGGTGATTCTAACATTTATAATTTAGTTCAATAAAATAATAGTCTGGTAATGTATTATTCAATTTAATTTATTTTTTTTTGAATTTAGGAACAAATGTATTTGGTCTCGTTATTTATTGATTATTAATGCAACTAATCAGAATTGAATGAGTTTTAAATGAAAACTTCTCTAGACTGAAAATATTCAAAAACACATACAATTGGGACACATAGTTGATTTAATAATAGTTACTAATTTTATGGAACAAGAATACAATAAAAAAGAGTGAAAATAAAAAAATAATTTATAGGTAAATAACTTAAAATTATCATTTTTATTAATTACATATAAATAAATATCTAAGAACATGAATCATCACTATTAAGTGCATTTTAAAAAAAAGATGCATTCACCACATATGTTTAGTGTATACATGAGTTTTGAGATCACTTTTATATCTGGATAAATGAGGGCAATAGGGACATTGACACTGCGGTTTCTTGCCTCCACATTCATACTTCTTGTGTCTTCTTAGATTGCGCATTTGTCGATAACTTTTATCACAAGAATCACAGCTGAACATGGAGCGCGCTCCTGTAATTAGTAATCCAAAATATAGTTATAGATTTAATATCTTAACAAATTGATGGAAAAAATTGACAAAGAAAAAAAAATTACATACACTTATATATTTTGGAGATGTTTTTAAATAGGAAACATCATTCTTGAGAAGTCATACTTTCAATATTGGAAATGAGATAAATAATGGTTACATCCTTCTTTGCAAAGAGTAAATCTTAAAGAAGTATTTGCTAGCTACTAATGTAAACAAAGAAAACAAGAGTTTGAGCTTGATATGCAAAGGATGAAAAATAAAAAATCTAGTGTGACAACCACATTTCTCAAATTTCTTTTTATTTATTTATTTCAATTAACTTTTTCTTCAAACTGGGCATTTTTACAACAAATTAAACACACAGTTGGTAGAATCGTATATAATTTAAGGTAATAGTTTGAAGGGAAGCCTAATGCCGCAGCAGCTCTCTGGCATCTCCTTCAAGAATAATATTTCAATTTTCAAATAAATGTGATGGACCAATGTAGATGAAGTGCCAACTTTAAACAAAATCAGTTGGAGCCGTTTTCGTACAAGATCGCGAAAAGTGAAAAAAAAATCAGTCTCACTTTATATTGAATAGCACTAGCACTTCTGATAGAGGTATTTTGACCGAAACCCTCATGTAGGATTCCCTCCTATTCTTCACCTATTAGCTGCTGCGATTTTTAATGTTTAAGCTATCCTGGTCAACCCACATAAACCATTCGCTAATCACATTTTTTCGTACCCAAGAGAATTCAAATATATAAAATCGGTGAAAATTAACAATAATTCCTCTTGCATGATTAAGAGAAAGTCAAAATAAACAAAGCATAATATCTTAAACAAGACCTAAGTTTTAGGAATATATTTATCAGATACACTTTTATTTTCCAAATAAACATGTAATAGGAAAACTAAATAATTGAAAAAAGAATATAAAATCAATATTCACCAATAAGCTATCTCTGATAAATAAGAATATTGGTATATTTAAATATAAGAATGGCAACAAAATAAACAGAAACTTAAATGATTTTTGCATAAACAATTACACTGTATTAATATAATTATATATATTAAATTCAAAAATCTACGTTCATCATATTGATCATTCTTATAGTCAGTGAGGAAAATAAAAAAGTATTATCAGGTTTCAGTCAAATAAACCAATATTTCTACTCTATATCATTGTACTTTTAATCGTAATTAGATAGCATTGTAGGAACATTCTTACAGGTATGAATAATTTTTAGTAAGGAGTATAATGCTCTAAAAACACACATATCAATGATGTGTTACTGCTTTCTGCCCATTGCTACCCTTTTATGTCCCATATTTCAGTATATTATTTTGATTACTTCCAAACGGAAAACACAATTGATATAAATAATTAATTAAGTTTCGCAATTACATTAATCTTCTTTGATATTAACTTCTCTTCAGTTTGTATTAATCTTAAGATCTTCCTTGCACATTTTATATGAGTTATCAAGGCCAAATAAACTTCTTTCTTTAAAAAAAATTATAATATGTTCGATTAACTTTAATTTTTTGATCTTTCTTCTAAATCTTTTTTTTTCCTGTTTCCCCGTTTTTCTAAAGTTGTTGTTGATTAAATTTCTGAGTTAAATTCTATTATTTTCTTATTTTTAAACATTACACTTCAAGAACAAGAAAAAAGAATCACTTAATACAATCAAGCTCAAGTGCTTGATAGAAAAATTATGTACACATTTCTGTAAAATTAGAAAATGACAAAAACTATCACACTGCAACTTCATCCAAAGATGAATAAGATGGTCTTTTTTTTTTACAAGGGTATTATTTCACACCTAGGCGAAAATTTAAGACATTCACCAATCTCCTTCATGACTCCTTTTCTTGTTTTATTATGCAGAAATTTTTCATTTTAAATCATACAAGTATATTTAAACATCTACGATCAACAGTCTTTTCAAGTTTTGACAGTTATTTATTTCTGGACCTGGATTTATTGCCAAGTACTATGCTTGATTGCTATATGTGATGTTAAAGAATCAACTCTTTTCGCTTTATATTCACAATGGTGACAGGAAAATTTTGCTTCAATTCCACATTCATATTTTTTATGTCTATTGAGATTTCCTTGATGGCGATATGCTTTTTTACAGTTATCGCAAACATAACGAATCATACCTGAAAAATACATTAATTTATGTTATTCACTTTCTTATGCAAATGATGATCGTTTACTTTTAAAAATAATGGGTTGTATTATGTGTTGTAGGAACTAATTTAAAAAAAAATTAATACGTGCAAGTAAATGCAATTTTAAATTACGATATTAGACACGTTTTTATATTATTTTTACAGTGAACAAAGCTAAATACTTACAGATAGGGATATGCAATTTAAAAAACATTATTTCCTTGCAGCAGTAGGAAAGAAAGTATGTGTCGTGAAATTAACACTTTAAAGCAAAACACAGTATCAATCAAAACACCCAGAAATTATCCTAAAGTTAATTATCTCATAAAAAAAAAATAATAACTGAAATAAAACAGATAAACTGAAAAAAAAAACATTCCGCACGGTGATAGTTGCATATTTCGCCAAAACCCTGGTATCACCCGCATAGTATATGAACTATGCTATTACATACATATTTCGGGCTCACAAAACACAAAACTAATCTAATAATAATCAAAATAAAATAAAGTTATTTCTGGACCTCAAAACATACACGAAAATCACAAATCCTTCCCTTTATAGCTAGAGTAAGTAAATACTAAAAAATTACCAATAAAACAAAGAAAGTAAAGGAAATACTTATTTTTAAGACTTTTTATTAAAACACAGTAATATTCATACTTTTATTATTGACTTAATATTAATATATTAATTATATTAACTGATATAACATAAATGTACAGAAATTTACGAAGGTAAAGGTTTCTAACAAATAATAAACATGATTGTAATTAACAAGAAAATATTATTATTAATCATAGTGGAGATATATTTAAAAGAAGGAATTGTAAAATATTGAACAAAAACATGATTTGTAAATTTCAAATTATAATTTGCAAATTTCAAAAATGTTTGTAGGTTCACATACATGATTGCTTCTTTGAGGCTTTTGGGTTTTAATTAACCAAATGGCTTTGCAGTCACAGACATTTCAAAGTCTAATAACGGTTCATCAAATTAATGTAAAGTATTGTTTAGGAATCAATAAGTAGGAAAATATCTTTTTAAAAAATTAATAAATTTTTATAGATAAACTCGCTTGTAATGAATAGAATTTACATAATTCAAAATACTCTAACTTGCACGGATCGTTTTGTAAAATACCGTTGCATTAACTGCATTTAAAAATTGCCTAGATCAGGGAATACTTAGGTAGACAACCTTTTTTCCGTCAAAAGCCATTTTTAGAATTATATCTACCAAACTAATACTTTCGGAGCCGCAAATAAGCAACTTGAATTATTAAATATACATTTTTGGAAAATGAGCTCCTAAAATGTGTTTTTTGTTTGTTAAAATAAGTTTTTTTGTGCTTTAGTTATAGGTGCTGTAATAAAATACACCGTAATTCACTTATTTATTATCAATGGTATAATAGTCGTAATTATAATTATAAAATATAGTTATTAAAGTCAAAAATTAGTGATTATAAACATTCTTACATTTAAATTAACATTTTACTTTGGTCAAACAGCATGCTGGGATTTCAAATATTTTACAATAAATTTAACTTCTACGAACAATAAAATTAAAATATATATACTTCATCAAAAAGTAAGAACAATATATAGTTTCTAATGGGATTTTTATTGCTACATTCAGTAGATAATATGACATTACTTTCTTTTCAAATGATAGGCGAATGCCAGAAACCGGTCGATGACCACAAAATGAAGTAGGTTAGAAAATATCTCTGATGAAAACCAACTTGATCTTGCTCAGATTTTCTAGCTCAGCCTATTTTTGTTGTGCAGCAAAACTAGATTTCTGCCTCTCTAAATTTTCTAATTCACTTTAAAGTTTTAAAAATGTTGGGCTCCACGTTTCCTTGATTTTTAAATCTCTAGTTCTAGTTGAAAAACTGATTGATCAATATCACTAAATGGAGATAAGTTCAATTCGGTAGAATTAATTTCGAGTGGTCTCAATTAAAACGATAAGGTTGCCTTTTCCTCTCTAAACCCTATAAATCTCTTAGCAAATTCGATTTCATATCTACCACAATTTCCGCGAAATATGTTAGATCTATTGAAATATGATTATGAATTATCTTTTTACCACGGAAGGCTACCACGGAAAATGTCTCTGATGCTTTCCAGCTCTGCGGAACCAACCACCACAACAAATTATCTTTTTCTTTTACTTACATTTTAAATTTTATTTTGTTACATTTATATTATTTACTAACTTAAAAAGAACCGCAATTATCCATTAAGAGCCGCAGGTTGCCGACCTCTGGCTAGATAAAGCTTTTCCTATTAAAACACCCAAGCACAAATATTTAAATTTCAAAAGAGTATTTATTTTAATATGCTTCGTGCTTATTTTAAGAGAGCTGGCTCTGAATATTCCTCCTTAAAATAAACAAGGGTCCTAAAGAACCCTTACATATTGCAATACTTTGTATTGTTTTTACACAAACCCTGCCCTTATAAAATGGCCTAATGAAATGCTTATAACTATGGAATGACTGGCCATAGTTTCTATTTTCTAATTGAACGCTTATTATAGAATGGCAATTAAATGAAAATAAAAATTCTGGTGTGGAACAACAACCCGACTAATGATACAATTTAATGGACAAAATTACTTTAAAATTATTATGTTTGCAAAGATTTAAATGAGCGTGTCACATAAAAAGGGTAATAGACGTTATCCTATTCATATATACACGAGTATAACTAGTATGGGAGCGCCCTCTGTGTCAACTATAATTTGTAGCGTCAGTTTAAATTTTTTCAAGTCACACTTCCAATTAGTCTATTTTCTTCAAATCTGGAATTCTAGCAATGCTTCTATTGTATATTAATATTGTGTAGGTGATAGAACCATATAGATTATATTGAAGCTCAGAACTCCCCAAAATATCAGTTTTCCCTGGCAAATGTTTCAAACAAAATTTATTGCTATTAATTTATTGATATTTATTGGTAATATCGACGCAAGCATGCACGAGTACATACATACACAGGGGTTAACAACACATTTTTTGTACATCAAAATTAATCTTATTTTTGGATATCAAAACATGTATTTTTAGTGAAAATTCAATTTCCAAAATTTCACACGATCGCAATGCTTCCACTCACCAGGAGCGATACAATAGTAAATAGTATTACCCTATTGCTAAGAATGCCAGTTGGTTCCCACAAGCTAGACGCGAGAATTCTCTACTATGTACTCAACTCTCAAAAAATTTTCTACCGACCTTCAAAAAGTCATACTCAGGGATTCGGGCTAAAAAGACCAACTTCAGAAATATTCCTGACGTATGTCCAAAAATACCTCCTTAAAGAAATAAAAGCTCAAATATCAGATAACAAGGTTTTTGTCTAATTTATTAAATATTCATTAAAAATAAATAAATAAAAAAGCTGTAAAAAAAGTGAATTTTGTACCCATCATCTACAAGAATATCAGGTATACCTTACACAGACAGCTACTAAGCTGGATTACTTGTGAAGAAAATAAATTTTCGACTGCTTGTAAGCTAGCGCTTGTCAGATGACCAATTGAAGATAAATATACATATTTGTGGTAACAATTAGGTACAAAATTTATACATGTATTTTAGTTTTTATAACAAAATAATTTTTTGAACAAGCGATATGTGTCAAAATTGCGGGTTCATGAACATTTTAGCGTATAAATCTTTTACAACATAAATCAGAAGAATTGTCTACCTTTTGCTGACTAAACAATCCGTTTATGAAGACGGATCTTTTTCGCTAAAAATCATTCCTGCTTTTAAAATCTGTATTTTATTTTTTCAACGACTCCCATTAGCATTTTTTAGGCCCATCGACAAACATAAAAGGTACGGTTTCTAATGAAAAACTCCTGGCACAATAAATTACAATATAGAATCATATTTACCCCTTAGCGATTATTCAGAACTTTACATCTCTGTGTGTATCCCAGCCTATAATACGAACAACGCTTATACTGGTACCTGCAAGGTGTGCAACTGGTATACCAAAGGTAAACTCTAGGCAGCTTATCTCTCTCTCACACAAACACACACACACACACACACATACACTGTACACTTTACTTACATTCAATGTTTCAATACTGGCAGCAAAGGGAGAGTCACACAATAGGTCGCAGTGGATTTTCTTTAATAGCCAATCCCTCTACAAACATCTAATACTATCACCATTTAAAATGTATGCAACTAAAATACAATAGTTGCTCCCTATTATATCAACTTCCTAAGGGGAAAAACAAATCAAGAACCTGATACATTAATATGAAAGTTTCAAGCAGCCTGTATTTCTAAAGTGAAACAATTCTGGAATAGCATTTCTAAGCATTCTCTGAAAAATTTTCGCCATTAAAATGGAATTAATCTTCCACTTTCTTTATTTTCGATTTTTTTAAACAGATCTACGCATTAATTTTACCACTTATCATATGGGTCTGGAAAGTTATAAGTATAGGAAGAAAATCTTACTAAAAATATAAAAATTATTAATTTATAACATTTGCAGAAAAATAAATAAAGTGCAAGTTATAATATAATACAAGTGGTTGACTAGCTTGTAAACATTATGTAAAATTTTTAAATATATGTAATCTTAAAACTGGGATAGTCATGTCTTAGAGCAATATGAGCACTAAGGTTATCCGATCTCTTGGCTTTGTATGGGCAATGGATGCAATAGAATTTTGGTTCCATTCCACATTCAAAAGTTTTGTGTCTTCTTAAACCTCGTTTGAATCGATAGCTTTTGGAACATTTGTCACAATGATACAAACGTACACCTGTAAGAAAATGCGTTTTAATTAATTATTTTAATACTGTTTAGCTGATGAAAAAAGATATATATATATATCTAAAGGAACTTACTTTAAATAGAAGAAATAAATTTGGCATCCTATCTTCTTTAATCTATTATATTCATGATAAAAAAAAAAATATTTCTTTATTTATATTTCACCTGCAAGATCTTTACAACCTTTATAGCAGTAGCAGATTTCCATCTATGGTTTTGAGGCATCTAACCCAAATCTCTGACATCGACCTACCTGAATTTTAACATGTAGGTATTCATTTGAAAATTAAAAAAAAAATCAACTGGAATGTATTTTATCAAGGCGTTTAAAATGTTTACAATCAGTTTCTTTAAAGATAGAAGATTGGATTTGCTTTATTATTTTATTGTTAACTTCTTAACTGCACAATGTTTTAAAAGCCAGTCTTTAAAATGATAACTTTGATCATGTATAGGCTGATAACGGCTTTTCATACAGGTGATTAATCACAAGGTAAATTTATTGTTTGTCAATTTCATTTTAGTACATTGGTTTGTTCATCATCACAATGGTATTACATGATGGTAAATTAAATTAAAGTCCTAGTAATTTTCTGATCCATTTCTGATTACCAGGATGGATTTAAGTTTGAAATTTTGGAAAATAATGTTTCCAAATCCATCAAATTGATGGCAAATTCGTAAAAAAAAAATATATATATATATAATTTATATTAATAACATTACTATTTAAAAAAAACACAATGGAACAAAAGTTATTAAATCAACATATTATTTTTACAGTGTTTATAAAATATATGCCTTTGTAGATCATGTCTTCTTCTAGATGTATAATAGCAAACTGAACACTTGAATCGTGGTTCACTGCCGATACATTCGTATCTAGTGTGTCTTCTCATATTACCAAGGCGGTTGTAAACCTTGCCACAATTTGTACACTTGAACATCCCAACTCCTGCGCTCGCAAAAAATACAAAAAGTTAATGTTAAATATCATGAAAAAGGCAATATATATATATATTAAAGGCCAGAGATCTGAGAAAATGTTAAATGGTTTTATTTTTGTTAATTAAAATTAATAAATAATTTCTACTTGCTATGTAATTGTTATTGCAAATATCAGGTGATATATTATCATAAAAATAGCTTTTTGCTTTAATCAATACTTTCAGATTTCTTTTCTCCAATTCAGATAATTTGCTAGTATCACTCTCAGTCAATGTAAGTAATCTGCTGAACAGGCGGCGCCTCTGTTAAAACGTTGAGAGCGGTTGCGCTGCTATGCTCGGTTCATCGCAGAACTAGAACCAGACCTTGGCATTGAATTTTATACAATTTATTAATATTAATAATATGCTGTAATGTACTTAGCTAATCATCTTTACCTTTCTAGGCGACTGAAAAAGTAGATATTACGTTTTGTTTGTTCTACATGATAAATAAGGATGTATCTTTGCAGCTCCCAGATTAAAATTAATGGTCAAAATCTATTAGTGCTGCTTTGCCACAGTATACTTCCCTTATTGAATAATAAGTGGATGGGTTCGCAAGGCTGAATAACATCCGGGATTTTATCCGTCGTAGCATGCATATTCCTGACCTGTTGCGGATTCTCACCCATCGTAAGAGAAGGTTTTCAAGTTCGTGTAGAGAGTTGACTAACAGATAAAGTCCCGCATAATCAATAAGTGTAGTGCGAGACAAAAATATAAAGTTGAAGCCAACTCTCTACACGAACTTAAAAGCGATTCTCTCACGATGGATGAGAATCCGAAACCGGTCAGGAACATGCATGCTAAAACGAGTAAAATCCCAGATAGTTTTCTTAATTATAATGTCCCAATTGAATAATAAGGAAGAAAAAAATCAAAATTAATACTACGGAAAACTAAAAGTATGTAATTTCTTATTATTAAATTATATAGGAATTGGCTGACATGAAAGAATAATTAAATCATTTATAGAACTGATACTAAATTTATTAATCAGCATTGAACTCTTAAATTTATTAAGAGTTCAAGTCAATGAAAACATACATAATCGAAAAAGATACTGCATCGATCTTTGAGTCTATTGAAACAAATAGTTAACCCTATAAAAAAAAGATTTTCTAAATGTTAAAATTTTTTTTCATCACATAAAATATTTAATTTAAAATAAATTCAAGAAATGGTTTCCAATAATTTACCAAAACTAAAAGCAGTTTACTTAATCAAAATTTCCCTATTTACAAGATATTCATGACTTCTGATCGAATGAAAACATGAATCCCAGCAATAGGCTGATTTAATGTTTCTTTGCGTTTTGCCTTGTAAGAACAATGTGGGCACTGGAACTGGGGTTCTTTTCCGCATTCGTACTTCCTGTGCTTATAGAGACTAGTGTAGTGACGATAAGATCGATTACATGTACTACATTTGTGCCTTTTTCCGATACCTGACAAAAAAAAAAAATAAATGATAAATTTACAGCAGATTATAATGTAAACAAAACAAATTCAGAATTAGCTGCTTTAATAACATTTCCATATTTCTAGGAAATTTACATTTCGAGGGAAGAAAAATGCTGAAAACCTTAGAGATTTAGTATAATCAGTTAGCATTTAAATAACTTTAATTTGAAAAATTACTAATAAATAATGTCACATGAATTCAAAGAAAAACCGAATGCTAATCATTCAGAAGAATTTCTCTTCTCTGTTCCGTCCAAACCTGAAATTTGTGCAACTCATTCATTAAACATCAGTTCAGCAATAAAAATCAAACAGTAGATGTTTATACATTCGGCCACCCCATATCCGCACTCTCCCTTATCCGGGAAGGATCGGGAGAGATGGGAGAGGAGAAATGGTTTTATTTGAATGTAAAATATTAGAATTTCATATTTTTATTATTTTACAAAGAAATAAAATTATTCAAGAAACTGATGTAACTTTTATATTATACATTGAAGGTATGTATACTATTAAGAATAACGCCTCTGGTAAGCACCGCCTGCCATTTTTCCTATTGTGTAAGTATTATAAAAAAAAGTAATACAAATTTACTTCCTGTGATTTATATAAAAGTCAAGAAAGTCTTGGTTATCCAGCAAATTATTCACAAAAATGGTTCCATGAAACATTCGCCCCTAGGCAAAAACATTTTTAAATTCCAGCAAACTTCACAACCAGTCTGTACAGCTTTCAAAGTAGAGGGAATAAAACATTTTTTAAGCTCCTTATACTAAACGCTTCCTCAACTAAAGAACGATTCATTATTTTAAAGCCATTTACAAAAAGCTTCTGATAAGCTCTTTATTAGCACACATCTGGATTTCTTATTAAAAGAACATTTAAAAATCTATTAATATCAGAGGCACAACGAATTGAAATTGTGCACGCATGACGTTCTATAACCAAACTCAACTTTATCTTGCGAGAAAACTTATGGGTGAAAATTAATCTTCTTGTAATGACAGTAACAGCTTAATTTTATGAATTCCTGACAGAGGAAATTGGCCGCAATTTGGAAAAAAAAATGACTGGATTAGAAGTGAATTGAAAACGAATTTGGAAATAACGATATCTTAGATGCTGTGATGCACACCCCTAAACGTATAAATATTGTTTTTTCATAAACAATTTTTTTTTTTAATTTAAGAAACTATAAACTCTTCCTTACCCGAAATTTCGCTTGTAAAGAATTGGTCTCAGTTGACATTATTTCGGATACAGGAGATCTTATGTGTTATAAAAGCACTATCGAGGAAAGCTTATCGTTATAACTTTGTCCGAACATTATAAAATCAAATTTTTGTGAAAATATGTTTGAACAATTAATTATGTACAAATACTCGATAGATGTTTATGTTTGAAATAATTATGTTGCAGTTGAAAAGAAAAGTAAAAAAAAGTTTTATTCTGGGAATAAAATCCGATTAGAATAAATACATACATATATAATTACAAAACAAAATAAAATTAAGAATCTAGTCTGAATAGTACATTTATAAATAGATGACAAATTAATACAATAATACTAAAAGTGTGATTTCTTTTTGGACTTAATTTGTCATATAATATTTTTTAACCAATAAATATAATATTTAGATAAAAATGGAATAAGTTAAATAAACCATAAGAATAAAATAATCCATAAGAACAAAAATAGAAAAATAAATAAATTTTAATATATAATTTTAAATTAGAACTCTATTAAAAGAAAAAAAAGCTTACAAAATAGAGAAAAAAGGTACACTAAAAACAAAATAATAAAAAATAAAAATAAATATTCATTAAATATAAATATATCGAAATTACTAATATATAAATTTAAATAAAAGTATATTTACAATAAAATTATTTAGAATAATGTGAAGATATCGGAAGATAAATTTGAAGACTATAATGCGGGGGTTTTGGCGGAAAAAAGGAGTTAAATGAATTAGACTTTTTATTGTATGCAGCGAGAAGCAGCAGATGCAGGTGGAAAGATTTGTGGAATAGATAGAGATGGTACATGTATGTATACCACTTCGAAATAAAGTAGTAGTTCTATTGTAGTGGCACTGATTTAAAATGAAATAAAGTGTAGCGGAAGATTGTTAAAGATCTATTGTCTTCTCAGAAAAGGAAACTATTGTGGAAAGGAAATGTTGATGAAAGGAAAATCATAAATAAATCTTCTAGTAGGCATTCATAGGATTAGTGTAGTTTCTGGTTAAGCTAATAACTATACGGCACAATTATTCACGAAAAAAAAGGAAGTTTAATGTAGAAATCGTAGGCTGGCGAGTATATATCTTTTTAACTGTGGAAGCATAGAGAAAACATTACGGGGAATATTATGAACATGAACGATCCAGGATAAGGTCTGGATCAAATGTTACACAAATATACTTTACAGAATTAGAAAAGTTGGTTTCAAGAGCTTCTTTAAAAATTAGGAATATTACAGAGATTAATTATATGACAAAAGCGAAACAAAAATGTAATATAGGGATTTATTTTTCTGGTTAAATCCATGTTGGAGAACCCAAAGATTGAACTAAATTACTTTGGTAATTAACTTGAGAACTATTAATATTAATAATATTTACCCTATAAGTCGATAGGGGGAAAAAGATAATTACGTTTGAAAATCATCAGCATAAAGATGTGAAGAACAATATAATACTTTCGGATGGTCGAGTAACACTCACCCAGCATAGAGAAAAAAAACCTTGTGGCGGGCCAGATAGAACAGGAAAAAATTAGCGATGTTATATGTTAAAAATGAGAAAAAAAAATGAAAGTAATTTAAAATTGAATCTTAATATTTACCCGAATGATGAACCATTTGATGAAAGTTTTAAAATAAGACGTTTTTCTGAGGTACAATTTAGGAAATATTCATTATATATTTACTTTCATAAATAATTAATTTACTTATAAAACAATGAATGTTGGTCTAATAATCAAGCCAATGACTAACATGAAGAAACAGATTGCAACCGTTACAATACTGTAAAAAATTTTCAGTTAAATTAAACTTTTTTTAAATAAAAGTAAAAATTTCTCTATAAATATTTTAACGCAAACAATTATTTAATGCGACAGATATTTGGTTAAAAAGCATTCACAGATACTTTCTTTTACAGGGAAATAGATTATAATGAAATGGCACTTTAGAGGAAAGTCTTTAATGCCATTGCACCCCAAAACAAGCCGAAGATCGATTTTCCAAAAAAATGTTTCAAATAAGTTATTCTACTTATAAAACGAAAGCACGAAAAAAATGGTCAATGCAGTCGTATTAGCAATTTTAACCAAAACAACTTTCGTGCATTATCTCTCAAGTTACCCAGAAGGGGCTGTCCCTGTTAAAACTTACCCGATATTTTATTTTTGAGTTATAATGATCGCATACCCCACATGATTTGCTTAAAATATTTTCAAAATGTAGCTAAAAATGTAATTCGGTAAATGTTGATATGATTTCAATCTTTTCTCTTCCAGAAGGCGGAATCGTGGAAATTATATCATATCACAATATAGTTATTTGTCCTTATCCTAGTGCCACTGATATCACTTCACTATATGTTATCTTCATCAATACATTCAAATTCCTAATAAATCCTTTCATAATACTCTTTACATCAATAATCACTCAACTTCTTCCTAGACCCATCCCTGATCCACCTAGTCTTCCTTTGTACAATCTTATCGAATGGTCTCTTTTAAGAAAAGTAATAAATGAATATAATTTTCATAACAGAAAATTTGACATAGCACTGATTAATGTTGCACTGAACCTAGGCAACACTGCGCATGGGAATTCTAATAAATCACAATCTATCTCATTATCTTATTCCTTGCAATACAATATATTTTCTACAGTCTACTGAAACAATCATAAAATCTTGTTTATTTTTGCTGGTACCTTCTGTTTTCCCAACAAATCTGTATCTAATACACAATTATTTGTAATTCTAGAATCTCTAGTTCTATTTCATTTTAGGTCGAATAATAGTAATAATAATAATGGAATGCATGCATGTTGGGGATATCATATGGCAAAACTACGTGGACGCACACTTCTCAATGCTCTATACTTTTTGTAGATTACTCTCATGTGTCATTTCTCGCTTCTCCACAATCAACATACTGACCAAAATCTCGTTGATTACACATCTTCATACTGACCACATCTTAAAACTACTATACATAACAACTTCAAACTGCATCTACGCACTAGGAGATTTACATACGAACTATCATTCATCTGATCATATCCTAGTTCTTCTAATACTAGTCCTACATCCTATACATACTAACTGTAGTTCTATTTTTTCAGATACCTGCCTTGACCAGTTGGAGTCTGTTCCAAAAACTAGTAGAAGTCAAATTTATCTTGACTGTGCCACTGAAAACAAAGTAACAACTAATAGAAGCGGTTCATGACTTGACTAACGCTAAAGAGAAATCCGCTTGGAAGTCAACAGTAACTATGTTAACCCATATTCATACCGCATCAATCTGCTTCTTCAAATTGCAACATTATCAACCAACTCATAGCCATTTCTCTGGCAAAAAACAAGAAAATCTTCTTTTAAGAAATATGGCAAATTCATCAGACAACCAAAAAACTGCCCTTGAGAAATTTCGAGTTGCCAGATTAGGGGCGGGATTGGCTCAGTGTGTAGCGCATTGGATTTGGAAAGCGGAGGTCTCGGGTACAAGCAAAGCTAGCTTAGTTTTTGTCTCCCTAGGAGACTCTACAGCTCACTGGTTGGTGATGGAAGAATTTACTGTAACGAGAAAACATTGCCGCAACAGGTGATGTCTGAGATGACCCCGGAGACCAATGACAGCAGAAGTTGACGCAGCTTAATTTAAAAAAAAGAAGAAAAGTTGACAGACATAATCGAGTGACCGGCCATATGACACCACTTAAGAAAGAAAAAATCCATTTGATCAGAAAGACGGATTATTATTTCTCTTAACCCAGGATGGACATTATACGAACCAATCTGACATGGAAAAGACAAGTGGTTGCTAAATATCTCATCACAGTTTTTAAACTACAATCACATATGACTGATCCTGATCATTCATACTGAATACAACATGAACTCAGCTTTCTCCACCTCACAAAGTTCAATTCCCAAGAAAGTCAGAGGTTTCGATTTAATCTCCTCAAAAACTTGTCTCACCTCATTAAATAGTTACTTATTTCTAATATCTGTTTTCCGAACAAACCTACTTCTCCGCCCAGTGAAAAATTTTCGTCATTAAAATAATTCCTAAACAGAACAAACCTCAATTTTAAGCACCTCTAGTTTATAGACTTACATATAAGAATTTACATATAATAAGTCTTCTGCCATTAATGGGAAAAATTCTAGACGAATTTCTTCTTAAACATCACTATTTATACTTGAATTTCAAAAACAACATACCTCAGGGATTCCTAAACTTTCAATATACAATTCATTAATATTGTGATAAGGCTCCTGCTTCCTCACGAGAGCGAAAGCAGTATTTTAAGGTCCTTTCTCGGCACTGAGCAAGCACTGATAGGGTTTGGCAATCGGGTGGAAACTCAAAAATAGTCTACTATACACAATACTATTGAATTCTTATATCTTATCATTGTGACAGATATTTTTGCAAAGTGATAGAAAAAAAACTCTTCCTTTATTTTGCCCAATAAGGCCAAAATATATAGATAACGAATATTAGCATCATAAATTTCAGTTTAGAAATTAATCCATATTCACAGGAATGTTAAAGCATTTAAATACAATAATTTACATAAATAATCATATTCTACTTCTTTTAGCAATACTTCTTCTAACAAATTGTGAACAATTCATAATAGAGTTTAAAGTTGATTTATTATGCATATTAATGTAATGTTTCCGAAGATGACTCCTATAATATGTTCTATAATGACAGATTGGACATTTAAAACGAGGCTGCTTGTTGCATTCATAATTCTGATGTGAAGTAAGATTTCTTTTGTGTACATATCCACGTCCACAAGTTAAACAAATGTAAGGCTTATCCATAATGTGACCTGTAACAAACGTGAAAGATAAGTAAGTGAGGAGTTTCTGTAGGTTAGAAGTCAGAATAATAATTTTAATATCAGTAACAACAAAACATGGTGTATATACAAATATAAACAATAAAAATTGCTTACCAAAACAATGAAAAAAAGGGTCCAAATTTATTTGGAACTTTATCATGAAACCAAGCAAAAACTAGCAAGTTATCTGGAAAAATTAAAAATGTAATAATTTGTTAAAAAATATTTTGAACAACTACATTTGAGAAAATAAATTTAAAATGAAATCCTTCTGCCAACACGGATCATATCAAAGAGTTTTACAATGTTAAAGCTGTTTCATTTTGTGCTCCAGGCTCTTGCATAAACCCATATTTAATACTGAGGCCCGATTCACCCACGATCAACACATACCTTCGTCAAGAAATAACTTCTTTTTTTTAATTTCCAAATCTTATTCAATTTCCTAAATATTAAATTAGAAATGTGTGAAGGTATTAAGGCGGAAGAGTTTAAAAGGATAGCTTCTTTTTTTATGGAAATTCCCATATGAAAACTCAACATCCACCCATATTCAAAAACAACATTTTCTCGCTGCATTTTGATCCATGACGCTCCACCGACAGAGTCGCGAGAAAATCTCTATGGAATAAAATACCAGTATTAAAGGAAAGTAGTCATGTGTTTCAAGTGTTTTGACGAGAAGATTCAAACAAAGGAAAAATTTGCAAATCCATAGAACATTCTAATTAAAAAACCTTTCGCATTAAAGTTTCGTTTTAGTCAAATCTAAGAGAAATAATATAAATTTCAAATAAATCTCAAGTTTTTTGTAAATGAACATACAAGCAAAATTTTAAAAAAATCATACTACTTTCAGTTACTCCAATTAAATCAATAATTGTAGTTGACAAATTTCAGGTTTGAATGTTTAAACGATTAAACAGAAATTTTTTCCGTGATAGCCAATTTCATTTTGTGGTCATAGATCGGTTTTGGGCGTTCGCCCATCATCAGGATGTCTTGATAAAACAATGTGATAACACATACTTGAATAGAACAAATCAGTTCACACATTAATGCTAATGTCATAGTCAGACATTGGGGAAAAAAAGCCATATGAGTAAAAAATATCAGTATTAAATAGAGTAGTTAAAATTTTTTTAGTTGGAGCTTCAGACAAAATAAACAATTTGGAAATCCAGCAGGACATTTAAATAAAAATCTTTTGCAATAGGTTCCGCTTAATCAAATCTCAAGAGTGTATGAACTGATTTTGTTATGTTCAAGGCTGTGTTATCACACTGTTTTATCAAGGCATCATAATAATGGGCGAACGCCTGAAACCGGTTAATGACCATAAAATGATGCAGGCTATCATGCAAAAAAAACTTGATGTATTCCAGTTATGCGGACCAAACCACCAATTTAAACGGTTAGTTCTCCTTAACACAATATAGATATATTATACAGAGTTAATGAGGCATGGTTAGTTGTTGGAATATAATAACCACCTGAATTTTTAGCTACATTGTAGTCCGCCAGGCAACTCTACTATCAAGCCCAACAAAACTAAGCAATGAAAAATCCCAAAAATAATTTGTTTTTTTTCGGACAAACATATAAAAGTGATAGATTTATATAGTTCGGTTAAGATTTCGAGTTGAATGAAAAATCGTTGAAGTGTTTTCGAGAAAAATCCTAGAGAATCTCAGAAAATAACTAGTCACGTCGCACTTCCAACTATCTTATTTTCTTCAAATCTCTAACTGATGCAATAAATTAATTTACCTTTAAAGTGTATAGATTATTTTCCAGGAGAAAATGTTACAAAAACTGAGATCTATTTATTTATTGTAAATTTGCGGAGTTTGAAAAAAATCGTTGATTCGTTTCTAGAAAATATAAGAAGAAAAAACACTTTCATCAAAGTCGCACTTCTGTTTGACGGATTTGCCGAAACATTCGTGTCTAATACCTTGGCGATATATAAACGGATACATTACATTTCAGTTTCTGCGATTACACGGATTGTAGGTATTTTAATCATAACACTGTGTGGGTTTGGGTGGCACAATTCACAATATTTTTTTTTCTCTCTTTCTCAAGCCATGGATTTCCGGTGAAAATGCAACTATCACAATATTCACACCAAATCAAGAGTTCCGGCCAAAATCGGAGTATGAACCGAAGACATAGTATATACTAGTGGATGAAAGTTTATAAGTGTTTGAAAGACATACAAGCTCTTTCCGGGGGTAGTTGAGTAAATTAGATACTATTTTAGATTTCAGATCTAAGGATTCGCGTTCAGAGTATAATATTCAATCTTGGTTAGGAAAAATAAATAAAAATAAGTCCTCTGGACATTGAAAAACATTTTACATAAAAACCACTAAAAAAAAAAATAACAGAAATAAAAAGAAATAAATTTTATTTGCAATAATGCTTGGGAAAATTATAACAATATTAATTAAACATAAAAGATGATGGTCCTTAAAAATGGCATTTCTCCCAAATATGGCCTATTCCACCAGTCTAAAATTCATAATACTAAAATATTATGTTTAATTATTTATATAGAATATTATTCAATATGCTCCTCTTTATTTTTATCTTTTAAAATATATTCTATTAGCAATTTATCGGACGAAAGTTTTTATAATATATCTCAAAATAAAGCATATTGAAAGTTTACGATGAACATCTTAATTGAAGTAAAAAAAAAAAAAAAACCTAATAAATACAGTGAATATACTAAATAAAAAATATACTTAACTTATTGTTTGGTTTAAACTTAAATTATAATTAATAAACATATCAGAAATTTAGGGACAGAAATTGTTTTCATAGGCGGTAACAAAATGAAGTGCCAAATCATACAGATCAGATGCATTTTTTTTTTTAATACCCAATATATACCAATATGTCTAAGGGGCGAACTCAATCAACTCAAAATAAGATATTTATTTTGTATTCCCTAAATTCGAGAATATCACACTGGTTGAACAGTTGAACATAATTAATTAGGATCAAACAGAAAACTGCGCATAAGATTCAACTGAATGAATACAATTTTTTTTGTAATTGTATTTCATTTTGAATATTTATCTACTTGTGTCAGTACGATTAACAAGGAAAATATTACTACTTAGCCTTAAGGTTAACAACTAGATATGTATACACAATTCATCTCTTTTACATTTTATATACCTACAAATATATAAACAAATATTCCCCAAATAAAATTAAAATTTACAAATTTTTTGTTTAATCATTTTTTTTTTTTCTACAAACCATATATTTTATATATTAATTGCTATAAAGTACAAATCTATCCCTTAAATATATCGTGTTTATTAAGGATATGTTTCCTTAATGAAATTTTCTGTTTAGCACGATATGGACATTCAGGACACTGAAATTGAGGTTCTTTTCCACATTCATATTTATAATGTCGTTGTAGAGATATCTTATATTTGTACAATTTTGAGCATTTCATGCACTGGAACATTGTATTACCTGTAATTAAATAAAATAAAAACATTACATTAATAAGATTGCAATCAATCAAATATTATCAACATTTTTACTAATAACAATGTACCTGATTTAGGTTGTTGGTATTTGAAAATTCTTATATGATCACATTAAAAACATCATTTTAAGAACAAATTCGTCAATTAATTTTATATAATACACATAAACATTCAACAAAAGAACATAGACATATAGCCTTCTTGTGAAGTGATTAATTCAGCATTAAAGATTCTTCATACATTGAGTTTTTTATTAATAAAAACTTTGAGATTTAATAAGCTCGATATGCAAATTGCAACACAATTTACATCAAATAATGCCAAGTAAAAATGATGAGATTTAAATTATGAGTTTTTCTAAAGGAATTATGGTAATGTTTTAGATTTTTTTTAAAAAATTTCATTTTTTAAAAATAAAGTGAAGGGCGAAATCATGAAAAAATATGAAAATAAAACAGAATGAAATTTTAAAAAAAGGTCTCCTACATATATACAAATTTTACGTCACTTTTTAATAACAATTATAAATCACATAAAAATCTCAATTATTTTAAAAAAACAATTGTTTTTTCTTAATATATGGAAAATTTCCATAACTTCAATTTTCTATTCATTATACAACAATGTTGGAAGAATGTAAGTCCTTCCAAACGAGGCACCACCAGTCATTAAAAAGGATTATCCCAACTTTTCTTTTTGTGTAAAAATAGTTCAACTTTAAAAATCTTACAGATGTATGTTTTTGGCATGTTTCTTCAAGGCGTCTTTACGTTTCGCTCTGTACGGGCAATGAGAACACTGATATATTGGCTGTTTTCCACATTCCCATTTTATATGTCTATAGAGGCTCGTGGCATGCTTGTAAGTCTTCGGGCATTTTGCACATGTGTAAACTTCTGGTAAGCCCCCTAATAAAAAAAAGAAATAAATAAAATCAACTTAGCAATGCAATTTTTGGGTAAATAAAAAGTATATATATTAATGTATCGTCTGCATTACTATTCCCAACAATTTAACTCCGAATTTATCATCCAACAAAAATATTTGCCCAAGAGGGAGACTTTCTGATCTACTTCAATGGACTACCATTTTGGATAAATTTAAATATTCCAACTAATTTTAAATTAATATTTAATTTTTGCTTCATGCCATAATACGTTATAAACTTCTTGCTCATAAAATTCAATATTATTATTACACACAAATGCAACAATTAAATTCGCAGTTAATTTGTTAGGAATATAAAAAGAATTAAAGGAAAACCTGACTCCCTAAAGTACACTCATTTTGTCATAACTTTATTTAAAATGAAAAATGTAAAATATTACATCAATTTTTTAAGATTGTTATTAAAAAGTTTTTTTTTTTTTAGAAAATAATAACAAAATAAAAAATAAATAATAGTATTAATTCACAACTCCTGAGATTTACAATCCATTGTTCTAATATTCACGAAAATAGAGAAAGAAAAAAAAAGATGGGCGTTTAACTCTTCGTAGAAGTTGTTAGTTAGATATCAAATTATTACAAACAAAATAATAAAATCACTCTTAAAATAATGTGGATATGATTTTATGTAAAAAATATCAAAAATTAATATAAAAATAGAAATACCGAAATAACTTATTTCTAGCTTATAGGACACACTACAAAATAAGATAACGGTCATAAAGTCTAAAAATGTGGTGGCAGTCCTGTTGTTTGGCATGCATTGCCTTGATATTACATTGTTAGTGAACGTTTATGAAGATACTATGAGGACTGGTCAAAAAAAAAAACTTTCTCTTTTAGACAGCGTCTAAAGTTTCGGGCAAGTCTTTGTCTTCTTGAAGGATATTTAAAAAAATTATAAACAAAACAAAACTAGTCAATCAACCAGTCACTTATGATTCATTTTTGTTATTATGATGATATATTTGTTATTGTTCATAAACTTGGATGCTATCGAAAGAAGAATGATTTTTATAATATCCTCGATCTCTTCATAAACTATTAAAAAACAGTAACCAGCCTCTCTACAACGCAAGACATTAATTAAAACCAAACTGCATCAAAGATTAAACAAACAAAAATGCAAAGTCTTTTTTAAATAAATATTTCTTCCTATACTAACAAGTGCAACTTTAACCAATCAAATCAATCAAAATTCTATCACTATCGAACGACTGTTTCTGTCTTCTTAGTGTTAAACACTTAAAAAATTCTTTAATTAAAAATAAATCATGGGTTTCAATAAGTGTTAACGAAATTAAAATGGCGCTTAAATTATTGACTTAGTTTTAATCACTAGATCTTCTTTTTTACGAAAAAGCAATAGTTGTTCTAATGTGCCAGTTTATTAGTAGGTAGTTAATAGCTCTACGGTTCATCTACCCAGATTCATATTTCAGAAGCCCTTGACAATTCTTGCTAAGTAGATATAACATTAAAACTTGTTTTTTATAAAATTAAAAATCCTGTCATAAAGTACCTGAAATCATTACAGTATATAAAATCAATAATTATAAAAAAAAAATACTAGTAAATTTTATTTTATAAATGAATAAATAGTACTTACTGATTTTTGATGCAATATTATAAATTTTTGCTTGTCAAGATTAGTATACATATATTATTAAGATATCAGCTTGTAATTAAATAAATAGAGCAATTATTATTAAAAGTTATAACTATTTATTATTATTTATTAGAAGGGCAGACCATTATATTATATCTAACTATTATATTATTATTAGAAGGGCAGAAATTTTGAGAATAAATTAAGATTTGATTTCAATGATTTCCGCACTAATAATCTAATAACTCTTCAAAATAGGAAACAATCATTTAAAATTTAGACATAAATTATTAGGACTTTGCAGTCTACAGTGTATTGGAATCAGATGTCTTGAATATTGGGAGATGAAGTGATGAATAGGTGGATGTTAGTTAGAGGGTTTAGAGAATTGTTACTCGAAATACGAACTACTGAATTACGAAAATAGACTATATTTTAACAATTAATTTAAAGTGTTTGAAATAGATAAAACTAAGATGCACAATTGTAAATGTATTATGAAATGATTAATATATTAAAGATGTAATGTTTAAACCTTGAATAGGGACGCGCTCGCGATGTGTGTAACTTAACTGACGTGAACTGCTGTCTGACTGACTGATAACTCGTAACTGATTTGATACTGATGTGATACTGATACCCTCCTCCAGTGGAGCGAAGTTTATATTGGTATCACTCACACATTGACAGATGTGTAAGTACGTGCCACACTAAAACATCTCTTGCAGTTTGTTGACCCTAGGTAGGTCGGTGTCCAGGGTGGCGACAGATGGTGGCCAGTCGGTGGTTAACAAAGACTGTTTGTTAATAGATGGTAGCCAGGTGGCCTCTTGAGTGTTCATTGACCCTTGTGTGAAGGGAATACAGGCCAGGTGGTTTCTGTACATTGGCTGTACAATGAGCCCTGTTTGAAAGGGTTTAGCGGCGTTTAATTAACTGTGTGTTGACCCTTGTTTGAAAGGGTTTAGCGGCGTTCCTTTGACTGTGTAATGACCGCGGTTCTTGACCTGCAGATAGCGGCTGGCTGGAACCACTAGTTATAATTTTTAGATTTATAATTTATTTAAAAATTATATCTTTTTTCTTCTTGCAATCACATTACAACAGAAATGAAAAGAGATTTGCTAAGAACAAACAGAATACAGGGAAAAGCAGGTCAAGGAAAAAATACATAAGTAGCCAAAAAGGTAAACTTAGTAACAATAACATTTAGGGTAAAGTTTTTTGTTACTAAGTTGTATTCAATAAAAAAATGTGCTAACTGAATAAATAACAAAATTTCTAAACAGATTGGAAGAAATTTATTGTCTGGTTCATTTCCACATTGGTGCACAAATTTTTTTAAATGTTATGAAATTAAAAATATATACAAATACAGAAATAGAATTACAGAAAAATATTTCTCATTTATTATTACGGTTTTAAAATTATGAATATAACATTACAAAATAAATCGTCATAGTTAATAATAAAAAAAAGCTTAAATACTTAAAAATTTTTTTTTTAAAATAAGTATAATTCATCAGAACCAATTTTGAAAACTATCACACAGTAAAAGAATTATGCCGAAAAATTAGATGTTTTTTTAAATCTTCTTTCCTTTTACTTTTATAATGGCAGTAACGGCAAAAAAATTTGGGTTCTTTGCCACATTCATGATTTTGATGACGACATAAGTTACGCCTGTGTTTGTACACTCTAAAACAACATGAGCACTGGTAGACTCCTTGGCTGCCTGTAATCAGTTAAATGGATTTTACTGGCAATTCTATAGCAACTACATTAATCTTAAAAAAAAACAAATGCAGACCTTTGAGCATGACTGCTCCGAAATACCAAAAAACCGATCTTTGGTAACTGAAATACCAAAATGAAACGATCGCCAAGTTTCCAAATGAATGTATAGAATGTCTAAATAAAGACTGGCATCGAGTTCTCCTAATCCTAATATAGTGTGGAGAAATGGATCAATACATCAAAAAAGGTTCCAAATAAAGTTAAAATTATTCACAAAAAAAGGAGTTCGACTGAGCCGAATAACAATAGTGGTATTTCAATACTGATTGGTATTAAAACGATTTTTACTGGAATTCTTTACAATAGTAAAGAAACTGGTACTCTGCTTAGCTGGGTTGAGGAAAGAAAGATTATCCCCAATGAACAAATGAAATTCCGAAAAGCTTCAGTGATTAATCTGCAACTGAGGCATACGCCGCAAAAGCAATTAATTTGCAACGCGCAAAAGTTTTTGGAATATTTGCAGGATTTTGACGAGCTTTCGACTGGGTAAATCATGTTTTATTATGGAAAAAGTTGTACTCTCTAGATATCGGTGGGAAGTTCTTGCGCGTTTTAATAAATTTGTACAGTGCAGCGAAATTTATCATTTTTGAGGGTAATAACTTCTCGGATAGCATTCCGGTAACTAATGTGTTCTCCAAGGGGATATTCGTAGCCCTTTATTATTCTCAGTATTTATTTTCGATATAACTGATCATTTTGCAATAAACCCAGGAATATCCTTAACACCAAATAAAGAACTAGTCTGTTCATTATATGCAGATGATTAGTGATTTTAAGTTCCTTATAGATCGACGCGCAACGTAAATTAAATCTGTTATTCGACTATTGTGAACAAAATTATCTAAAAGTTAATAAGGGTAAGACTTTTGTACTTCCATTTAGAAAAGGAGGAACTTAGGGAAAATTAAGCAGTTTACATATTGTAAAATAACTATCGTACTTATTTATCTCGGAGTACCTGCCTCTTCCTCTGGAAAATTTAGAGAGACTTAGTAAACAGTTTGTCTCTAAATGCACCTCGGGCAATCATTTGTTTCGAAAATTGTGAGAAATTGTAATTCTGACACAGGGGATACCAAGTGCACGCTATTCAATTCGTTTGTGGAATCTTTGTTACTCTACACTTCCGAAACCTGGGGACCAGATTACACTGATTTATTGGAGAGAAGCCAGATGTTTCATTCATTCTTGAAACGAAATCTTTCATTTAATTTAATACCGCTAATAGCTGTGTGAGATCGAATTCACTTTAAAGATGGATATTTAAAAGAATGATTGGTTGGTGAAATATGATATTGATATGATGAAACTGATATGACAAATGAACGAATTCCCAAATGATTTCAGTTCATACATAATAAAATAAAAATATTCCATATAATTGGTATGCCTTTATAATGATTATTTGGCGATGATTGGAGCGCAAGATGTATGGAATAACTCGGAGTCAGTTTATCAACAAACTATAGTGGATTCTTAAAGAAAAGTCTAACTTTTTCTAAACAACTGGTTCTAAACAGAAAATTAAAGCGATTCAACAAAAAAGAAGGGAAAAAGAGAGAAAAAAAACAAATTTGTAGGAAGTAAAACCTGATTTATCTCCTTTGTTCAATATTCTTATATTCTGTATAGATGTTTATTTAAGTTCTCTCATATATATATAATATTTATTTAAGTTTAAATTGTTTATTAAAGTTTTTATTCATTATAACTATGATGATATTTATAATCTTTATAATAGTTTCTTTTGTTTGCAATTATTTAACTTTAATCAATCCCTTGCAGTATGATTTTAACTTTGTGAGCAATAAATAATATACATACATACACTAATGCGGATAATATTAAGTATAAGCGCAACATCAGAATGTGTGTCTGAACAAGCTAGATTGAAATGCAAAAACAAAATTACGGGAGAAAGGGAAAAAAAAATGAAGGTATAGTCTTGATGGGATAAATTAAAATGGTATTGCAATAGTTATAAAAGAAAATGATACTGTATTTACAATTCGAAGTACACATTATTCTAAAGTATCCATATATCAATAAAACGATGCACAGAAATGTTAGATATAATAATAATAAACATTATAAAGACAAAATACAACTGACAACAATATTACTAACTAATTATTGAATTACAAGTTTTCTATTTGCTTTTACATGAGATGGATGTTTTCGCATTAAATGTGACTGAAGGTGTTCCTTCTGTCGGCCTTGATAGCCACATATGATACAATGATATCGGGGCAAAACTCCGCATTCCAACCTTTTGTGGCGAGTCAAACTTTGATAGTGTCTATATCTGCGAAAGCAACGGAAGCATTGATACTTTGTCCCACCAAAGTCTGTAACAGAATTTCATATTAGTCAACATTAAGAAATAATACAAGTTTTTAATACTGTCTGTTTTTACAATATAATAACTATAGTGTCTGCAAACAGGGTAATCATGAACAGATTTGGATTACCTATTATTTTCCTACCTTCGATGGGATGGCATCCCAACACGAAATATTTTACACTTTGCTGTGTTCTTCACTAAGAAATTTGTAGTACTGAGCATAATCCGAACAAAGGATATATACTTAAGGCTTAGTTCTTAACTAGGGATCCATAAGTTTCGTAATACTTCTTCTGGTTAAGGAATGAAAAAAATCAACTTACATTTTTACTTTCCCTATTCTTAACTGAAATCTTAATTTCCTTTACTCACAGATGTATGCAATAATAGAACCAATCTACGATATAAATTGTATGAGCTACATATATTGGTCACAGCAACAAAATAGATATTTTTGTTTGTTTTACTTTTAACAGAAAACTTTTGCTCCTATTCGCCAAAAAATTATAAATTTTCACTTGGGAAAAAAATAAATAAGAGCCAAGTTTTTAAAGAAACTTGTTGCATTCCGTTTACAAAACAATTCTATCTTATTTAATCTTACATGATAACACATTTATATGCCCGCTCTCAACGGAGAGGTTTTTCTGGAGTTAACTTGCCGCAATGACTTTTGCTGATATTTTCTTTACTTTTAGCAGTGTTGGCTTATTTATTGTTCTGCAATATACTGATACTGTTGTTTAGTTCACAATCGTCCAAATACTTTTTTCTCTCAAAAGTTATTGGGGAGGGGGGATTAATTAACATTTTATTATATTCATTTTAAAACATTTTGAAAGGTAAAACTTGAAGGATTATAATATTTTTTCCATAACAACTTTTTTTTTTTTAAATATACTTAATTTCTAACCCTATTTAAAAAAAGGCTCCTAAACTCTAAGTGAGTAATTGCATTTCATGCAGAGAAAATTTAAAAATTGAAACTTTCTTCGAGATGGCAAAGAAAAAGTAATTTCTGATACGGAATTAATAAAATAATGTTTTTTAAATGAAAGAACAATGCCAAATGAAGTGTGATAGACTTATTCACACTAGACGGATTCCATATTTTGCTTTTGCTACAAAACATTCGGTATTAAAACTTCTACGATATTTATTATTTAAAAAACAATCACATATTGTTTTATATATATAAAATAGCTGTATATTTGTTTTGGTTTATGCATTTCAATGAACCTGCCTTTCATTTGTAATTTAATTTTACACATTTAAATAATTTCCTAAGAAGTAGTCAGCCTTAACTATACTAGCAAAGGGGTCCCTGGTATAAAATAAAATTAAGGATCCCAGGATTATACACCTACAAATACTAATCCCTTAGGGAACCATAATAGATCACCTACTACTTACATAGATCACATTGTATTTGTCTTTGTTGCCACTCCCTTACAACTACTCCATTTTATTGGTTAATCTTGATAATAATTAATAACATTAGTAGCGAATAGAAAAATATATCAAATATTATTAAAGGAAAAAACCTGCTCTGAAACCTCAAACAACTTTCACTATAGCGTTCTTCAACTTGAAATTGATATATTTTCTTCAAAAATGTTTTTTTTTTTTTTTACAACAGATTTAATTAACTACTGTGTTATATGATAGAACCGTTAAATAGATTGAAATAAAATTTAAGATTGTAGCATGGAGTCCTAGCTCAGCCAGAATTACTTTGGAAAAACATTTTAGAGAAAAAAGTTTTTAACAAAGTGGTATACGTACTACAAATCTGAAGTAAGTAAATAACGAAAAAAACGTTACAAAGCAAAAATAATAAACGTTTAGTACTCTGGATCTTCTAATGATGGATTTTTAACAAAACAACATATCGATATCATGTAATATCGACTATATTTCTTTATTGATGATTTATATTTTCATAACTACTCAATATCTACAGTAAATTAGTGGAGATAAAGAGAAAGAAAGAATGATGAGAGGGGAGAATCCGACATCAGGGTTTTGGGTCAAAATCCGCCAACCAGAATAGTAACTTTATGGAACAGACTCTCCCTCTTTTTCTCGATTTTCTTTCAACTTTCTTTACTAAACAGATCTAATATTTTTTATATTTGAAACATTGTTTTCTGGGAAACTGTTTATGGAGATGAAACATTGTTTTCTAGGAAACTGTTTATGGAGAGCTACCACAATAAGCTTTCTTCAAAATTGGGTTGTAACTATAATCTTATGATTCCACCACCTAAACAAACAAAAGAGACCAAACATTTCAAAATTCCAAATTTAACCTAACTTTATCAGAACTTTGAATATTATAGTGAAAAAGAACCGTGTTTCAGATCAGATTTGACTGTATACTTAGTTATAAATCCAATGGCGAGAATAATTCTGTAACATAGTAAGAAAAGGTGTAACATTGTTCCACTCTTCCTACACATTGTGAATCCGCTGTTAGACCCATACTGTGCTTCGCTTTCTCAGGAGTCAATGACCTTCAAACTATACCCCGTTATCCTTACTAAGCCAGTCTTCTTCAACAATATTCAATTCAAAACGTATTCTCCGCGAATATATTTATTCTTATGTCACCAATTTGTCCTTTTTTTTGTTATCATCGAAGAAAAATTTAACTTCAAAAGTTATTAATTTATTTATTAATGAGTCAAAATTGACATTTAAAGTTAGGAAAAAACTATTTATTCAAGAAGAAAAAAAGGAAGAAGGAAAACTGTAAAGGTAAAATAAAAAAAGAGAAACAAATTAAATATTCTTTTCAACTAAAGTTTCATAGTTAGTTTTCTCTGTACATTCCAACAATGTCATGGCATCATCAGGTGGCTTGTGTTTTTTCTTGAAATGGCTGACTAAATTGCGTTTATATTTCGTGGCAAATTGACATTCCGTGCAAAAGAATCTCGGTTCGTTACCACACTCGTATTTTTTATGACCCCAAAGGCTTCTTTTGTAAGTATAGGACCTCTGGCATACATCGCATGCAAATTTCTTCATTTCTCCTGAAATTGGTAAATATTTAAAAAAAAAAAAATTAGGACATAGTTGTTAATAATTTTTTTTTTTAATTACTATAAAAAATAAAAACCCAAACACAAAATGTTAATCAAAATCTTTAAAAAAAAATGAAAAAATATATATATATACATATTTTTCACAAAAATTAATTGCCCACATTTAAAGTACATATTTAACAATTTAAATTTTATTATTATAAATAAGACTCTCAGTTTCTTTTGGAAATTGACTGCTTCTTCAACTTCTGTAACAAAAATAAATTTACTTAATATACTATTGTCATTATTGTTATTATTATTATTTAATCATTCTTACCAGTATCTTTTTTTCAAACAAAACTATTTCAAGTTACAGGAATCATAATGTATGACAAATTAATATGATGAAATTCTTTCAGGGTTGTCACCTTTTTTGAATCAACTACTGAGGACATTTGCATTAATATCCTAGAAACAAAATCAATCCGAGAAGATGATTTCCAGACTTCAATTCACCCAAGAATCCAAAATTATAGGGAAAATCCATAAAACCTCAAATATATACAAATTCAAACTATGAATACAAATTTAGTCAAAATTTAAAAATTACTTAATGATATGATCTTTTAGATTTCCAGGGCCAATCATGAAAAACACTTGAGTTTCCGGGCTGAGATCGCTTCGTGGTTTGCTAGAAACCGGCGTTTGCTCCATTAGCTTTCAACGTGTAACGCAACCCTGAAGAAGCTCACTGCAATATGGGCGAAATGTCGATTTCTAGCAAATCATTGACACGGTCTCAACCCGGAAACGCAAGTGTTTAATTTAAAGTTATGTGAGGAATAAAAAGTTTAATGATGAAATAATACAAAATATTTCTTTAAAATAAATTATATTTACTAAATCAACTAATATTATAACAATTAACTAACCATCCAAGGTAATTCCATCACTACATAAAACAACTGATGTCATTTAACAAATCATCAATTATAAAAGTAGCAAAAAAGGAAACAAAAAATATAAGTATATCAATCAAAAAATGCCATGTTTAAGAATTATATGATTTTTAATAGAATGTTTATATTTTGCCTTATAGTCACATTGAGGGCAAGAAAATTGTGGCAATTTTCCACATTCGAATCTTTGATGATTGTATAAACTTTTGCAATGACGATAACTTTTGCCACAAGTGGTACATTGAAATTTTTTTTCAACTGTAAAAGAAAAAATAAATAAATAAGGAGAAAAATTTGTTTAAATAAAGTTAACATCATTCAATGAATTCTATTTTTTAGAAAGAATACAAAAAGATAGTAATTATGTATCAACCTACACAAACGTAATGACTCAGCCTCTGAATGGAGAAAGATCCAAAACCGTTCAAAAATAAGGCAAGGAAGCATAAAAAAATAAGGTAAGGATGGCATGTAATCTCAGGTGTGGTCCAGTATGCCGATTCAATCATAATCTCTCTCTACTTAACGATTAGAACGTTCCATCAATCATGGCCCACACAACTTGTACAGACTAATAAAACAATTTCAGAGGAATATAATATATATTTCAAAATAATAAAAATCGGCCTTTCGAACGTAGAAATCGGTCCACATTTTTTTCGTATTACATTATGTTCTTTTTGAACTCGCCAATCAAATTGAAAAACAGGATCCAAGCATAGGTGAATAAGAAAAAAATAAAAGATAAATTGAAAAAAGACAGGGCTATGAATGCAGCTTTAGATTCAGTTTACATAAATGACCAGTCGTTTTAAAACATAAAGCAGAATGGGTTTTAATGGTAATAAATCCGAAGTTTCTGAAAGTACCGGCTCAAAGTGGGTTGGTGGCAGAAAGATTAAAGGAAGAATTACTTAGAACCAAGCAGTGAAAGAGGCATTTCTATAACTAGAATAGAATAGAAAAATACAGAGGTGTGTGGTATCAACAGTCCAAATCGCCAAGACATAAAAGGATGTATTGTGAAATTGCCTGGATAACTGATGTTAACACAAGTTCAGACTAATTACGCAATTCTGGCGCTCAAAACAGAAAATAAAACAAAGCCGTCTGAAAGGAATGAAGCGGTATTTCTTCATTAGTCAAGCAAAAAATGCGATGGCCGTTATCAGTCGACCCATGCTCTCCTCTATGCCTACAATGCCCGATCAGCGATCTGCTGATAGGTCTTATCATAACCTTAAAACTCCACGTTCCTAGTTGAATGGCATGTATGGTGGCCCCACGACCTTGGATTTATTTAATGTGCTAATATGAGAGTATGTGTTTGCTACTTACTGTATATATATATTTGCCCGCATTCTTTAAATAGTTCATTCTAAAAGTGTCTCAAGGGCCACTAGATGGTACCGTTTAATTATTAACCTGTAACGACAATCTCACAAAACATTTCAGTCACTCATAATAATCGAAATATAACCATAGCTAGAAGTTACTACAACAGAAACTGTTGAAAATTTCCCGTTCAGACAGCACTCTAGTTATCAGTTGTATTCCTCTAGACTACCAAAGTACTCATAGTTTTTTTTTTTTTGAGCAGTTGTGCATTTTATTATTTTAATTTGACTCTTCAATACACACGTCTTATTTGCTGTAAAATAATAATAAATGAATTAATTTATATTATATACAAGGCAAAGGAGAAGTTATTTCTAATCTGGAATATCCGACTGCCTATGGAACTTCGGCCAAGTAATATAAGAGTAAGTATCTCCAATTTCATGAAACAAAAATAGAACACATTTATAGAAAAAGTGTAAAATAATTATTTAATTTGTAAATAATAATCAAATTTGATATTTAATACAAGTTTAACAAATTGAAATTATGTCAACATTTATATATAATACAAACAAATTCGAAGTAATACAAACATTTATTCAAAAAAAACAATTTACAATACTAATATACAATAAAATCTTATATAAATAACTTATTAACAATGTTATAACCTCAGAAACATTCATACAAATAAAGTATATACAATAAACATTAATTGGAAGTTATAATAATATTTGTATTAAAAATAAAATAAATTTTTTTTATAACGTCGAAGAGATAAATCGACAATATTATTTCAAAGAAAAACAGAAACAAAGTTAATGGACGAATTAATCTATGAGAAATAAGTCGCCGACACCCTGTAATTTTAAAGCACAAAAAAAAATAATAAATTTTAAATAATATGGTCCCTTTTCCCTTTTATTTTATTAGTTACTTTTAATTACTACTACACATTGGACTGTACTAAACTTAATTTAATACAAATTTCTTATACAGCCTTGTTAACAACTATCAATTTGAACATGTCCAAAATTTTGTTGTATTGTCATAGTTAATTGAAGTTTGTGACAGTACAAAGCATGAAATGTGCTATATAACCTTTATAAAATAGGAACAAATACTTATGGGTGACACAAGGATCTATAAATGGGTTCAAGGAACTTCAATTCTTATGTAATTATTATAAATATATAACGAAGGTGAAAAAAAATAGTTACATCACAATAAGAACGTCCAGGTTGTAATTTAAAATCCTCTATCTGTGCTAATCCAGATCTTACTATGTTTACACTACCAACAAACTGCTGATTCCACGATTGTATCAACAATCAATTAACTATTTTTCATTAGGTTAATGAAAGTTTCTTGAAACGAATTAGGCCATGATACTATGGAAAATATTACTCCGGACAGACAGTTCTGAGCGCATCAACTCAGATTGTTCATCAACTTGTTCGTCAACAATTGATACATATCCACACAAAGGATACATAGAAATTAGAAACACAGTTCATATCAAAATGAAACGGTATTTTACTTGTAACAAATAAAAATATATTAAAAAAAAAAATTCTTGTAATAAAAAAAAAAATCTAGTTCCATTGATATTCAGTCATTTTTGTTGAACGTTTAATTTTGCGTTATCTTTATATTTGTTTTGAAAGATTTTTTCTTAGTTATGGACAATTGTATAGCATATGGTATATTTTGTTTCTATGAAATTTACATTAACTTCCACTTCCAAAACAAACTAATAAATGAGATAAAAGAAATTATTAAAGCAACGCGGGATTTTTTTATCGTTTAATAATATTCAATCTTTTTTTTATCATTACAGATGTTTAATAAGCAAAAAAGAAACAAATCAACGAACTAAAAATATGATCGATTAACCGAAACTAAAAAAAGTAATATCTTATTAAACTGCCAATTTAATTAGAAGCTATCATAATATCTATCACTGTAATATAAAATACTCAACGCAACAAATTAAAAGAACAACTATTACACAAACTGTGTGTACACACACACTAACTTTCACTTGAAGGTATCATAAAATCAAGTTCAGAATGTTTCAGTAACATATGAGTTTTAAGCGTAGTATTCCTTTTTGCCTTATATGAACAGTAAGAGCAAGCAAAACGTGGTGCTATTCCGCATTCATATTTCTGATGGTATCGCAAAGAGGCGCTGTTCTTATATGGTTTCTGACAACCACCACATTTAATTTTTTGTCCTGAAAAAAGATGATATGTTAATACAAAGATAAATATCTGTTTTTTCCTTCACACTCAATTTTTCAGGAAAATTTAAGGCTGAGCGCACACTGAGACGAAGCAAACTATGCAGCAATATGAGCAGCAGCATATGTTTTTGTAAACAGAATTAACACTGATGAGGAAGTGGAATGAAGAGGATGGTTGCTGTTGGAGCTCAAATAGCAGCAAGCAAACAGCTCGCAATTCTTTTACTCTTCTACAGGGCATTCCTATCTGTTCCTTAATATCTGTTCTCAAATAAGATGTTTTTTTTCTCTAGTCCTTACTGGCTGATTATAATGAAAGAGTCACAAGACAATCCAGGATGTCGCACAAAACATTTTGTAAGATTAAGTTCTGCATTCTGTTGGACAAACGTAAATATAAGAGTACCAATACCTTTACACAATTAGTACCCCTACAATTGGAAGGGTTCTAACCCGAAAATATGAGCTTCATTACAATAGCAAAGCAAATTCTTGCTGTATAAAATGTTGCAGAGAAAAAAATCAAAACAATGCGATTATGTTGAAAAACAACAACTACTGTTCAATGCAAACAGTCGAAAAACTGTTCTACAGGTCTATTCTGCTGGATGATTGGGAAAACATCAGTGATACCCTCTGAGATAGATTACATCGTTTTATGCTCATCGACCGGTTTTGGGCCTTCTCTAATCATGAGAATATGTAAACTGACTTGACATTATGCAGCCCGTAATATTATATGTTCTCAACTCAACTCCGTGGACTAAAGGATAATATTGAGCAATATGATCGATCACGAATAGACCACTTAAGTGAAAACAGCATTAACTTGCTATAAATCGGAGTCGAGTTAGGTAGCAATAATTTGTAAATTTGGAGCAGAAAAATCAAAAGTTTAAACAAGTTTTTCCTAGAGTTTTCTCTCTGTATAGCTTCATCTTAAAAAAAAAAAGACAGTTTTTATTTGTCAGCAGATCAGCTTTTTCGGTCGAACCAAAGATCAAATCGTTCAACACTACATCAGTAACAGTCGTTATTAAATCATCAACACTATGCCCTGTGTCATTTGTCTCAATGTGCGCTACCTTTTGGACTTGAAAAATTAAATGTTAAATTACATCAATTCAAATAAAGAAAGAAAGATTCCTAATTCATCATTAATCATCAATCTTACTGTAACCTATTAATGGAAGACCTCCTCCTCATCAAATGAATTTAGAAACACAAAGTAGCTGTTGAGATAAGGTTAAAAATAAAATACATAATATTGGTACAATTTATTTGTGATGGCATGATAAAACACCAATAATTAGAAAAAGGTTGTTCAAAAATATAGAAATTTAGTAATAAAAAAATGAACCAAAAAATAAATACAATGGAAACATTGATTTTTGTATGCAAGAATGAAGAATAAGTCATAGTGTACAATACAGTGTACAACAGTAATCAAGAAATAGTGAAGAGGAATTGGAAGGCTAGCCCTAATAGTATAATCTAGCGGGAGGAAAAAAAAGGGAAATTGCTCTGATATCAACACATTTTTCATGATGTTTCTCTTGTGATCTTGTTATAAAATAGTTATTTATTTAAACAAGAAAGTAAAATGGTACCACTGGCGTTCAGGTTTGCTGATAGGTACGATAATGATGAACAAAAGTTGCAAAAGCACATTACTCTCATGTTATATATTACATTTTTTCTACAACACTATTTAAAATGGATATACAAATTAGAAGAATTAGGAAAACAATTAGAGAATCTTTTTAATGAAAACTGGAAGGTTACATTCAGATTGATTCTAGAACTTTCAGAGTAAAACAGTATTATGTAATGTTTTCTGATTATTTATTGTTATATTGATTTCAAAACTGTTAAAAAAAAATAATTTCCTTTTTATTATTATTTAACATATTTTAGCAAATTTTACTCAAACATTAAAACGTTTAATTGAAAAATGAAATTCTGTGATTACTTTTGAACTATTGTAAATAAAAAAAACTTTTTAATCACTAGACATTAAAGGAACAACTTTATTCACTGCTTTCAGGGGAATAATGTTCACATTACACAACTATTGTAGAAAAAAATATATCAACACATAGTAAGTATAGAAGATTATGAGGATAGAGTCCACATTACTGGACAATAACTGCAATTGCCACAAGTCCACTTCACCTTTTTCTAGTTTCTTTGTCGGTTTCAAAATGTACATCCATCTTCAAAATTAATTTAGTCAGAAAATGGTGAAATATTGACTTTCACAGTATTAATTTTCGTCCTAGCATACACTAACTGATTGCACAGGTTGTTTATCCTATAACTACCAGCCCATTGTTGATACAGTTACTATAGATAGATAGTTTATGGCGGGTTATCTAATAAGTTCAATGAATGTAATGTGCGGGAACTTGAAAATAATTAATTCAATATTTCTACACAGCCTGGCCGAACGAAAATTGGTCATTAACTAGAAAAAGGAGCAGTGACTAAGGCAATCTCAGATATTATAATCAATTTGCAAGTTTCTAAAATAGCTAGATTTGCAACCTTAATAAATCAAAATTCTACAACTACATACAATTTTTAGAGGGTAAATTAATTAACTTTTTAATTATAATGTAAAAAAAATTTATTAGAAGTACAAAAAAAAAATGCAATTCATAGTTGTTTAAAAATGAGTTTTATTGCAGATATTTTATTTTTGTTGTAAATAAAACCAACTCCTATAAAATGAATAAACATTGTTAATGGAACCATAATATGAAATTAATTGAAGAAAAACAAGAAAATCTGATCTGTAAACAAAATAAGAATCGTAATTAATATTTAGCTATATGAGAAATGCAGAATCATGTCTGCTAAACATGTGTTTCTGTAGATGAACTTTCTGTTTACAACGGTAAGGGCAATGAGGGCATTGAAATTGTGGTTCTACACAACATTCGTACAGCTTGTGACGTACCAACGATGATTTCCTTGAATAAGATTTCGAACAAACAGGACAGACATGTTGCCGTTTAATTAACTGTGCAGGTTGTTGGGCTGTAAACAATAAAAAAACACAAATGTCATCTCATGTTATTTTTAAAGAAATAAAAAAAAAAAGAAAGAAATATTTAAATAGAAATTAATCGTATGATGGTTACCTTTTCATTCAGAAGTATTGAAGACATCCTTTGCTTTATCTATTTGTATAGTATTAGTAAATTTGCTAACTAAAAATAATCTAAAACAGCTGCATTACATTTATGTTGTAGATCATGTAGAATTAAAGCTTTAACTAACCACTCAAATATTTGAGTAAATAAATATTTAATATTCAAAGGTTCAAAAAAAAAAAAGAGTGAAAAGAAATTTACTTTGCGAATCTTGATTAATTCTTATTATGAATGTATTAATTACATTTACATTTCTGGAATGTATTAATTCCAACAAAATTTTTGGAATTTAAGTATTTCGTAGGAAATTTGTTTGTGCCCAATAAATATAATTACAAAATAAATGATGTGTGATGCACTCAGTTTAAATTAAAACATTTCCTTTAAACTTAGTATTTTTACTTTAAAATAGAAGTAAAAAAGTTGGAATAATAAGTACATATATGATATGAGAAATGCACATGACCTGACCTTCATGAATAGTGGTCACCCCATTGATCACACCATTCTACATTTTAATGGAAGGGTAAACTCTTGCTAATGGAAGTTTTACCTCTTGCTAAAACTATTTAAATCAAATTGCTTGAGAAAAACATTTCAAACACATAAACATATGAATAGTAAAGTAAACATAAGAGGTGCTAAAAAAATCGTTGGAGTAGATTTCGACAAAATTACAAAAATCAGTAAGTGGTCAGAAATTTTTCGTCTTTGAATTATGCTGCCCCTTAAACCACACACCACACACATACACACATAGGGGTTTAAGGGGTAGCCTAATTCAACCCATAATATATTGGATCTTTCCTCTTATATAGTAAGTAGTAAGATGTAGTATATACTCAATTTGTTGGAAAAAGAGGAAAAATAAAACATAAGGAGAATGAAAAACAATGAAACATTTAATGTACATTTTAAAAAAAGTCATACATTAATTAATTGAATAAAAACAATGCCACAATTTCGGAACATAAAACTTTTAACACTCGAATGATATCATAATTATAACTAAATAAATATATAATTTTATATATTTTAAATGTCGATTGTTATAGAGGATATTACACAACGACCTGAAAGATCTATTGTGTCCTTCGGAGCCTTCTCAGTGCACTATCCTCACCGGACCGTGAGCTGAAGTGAGGCTCCTAGGAAGAGAAAATCTAGCCCAGCGCACGACCACTGAGCTAATCCCTTCCTTATTTTATAAATTAATCCTATACTTTATACTACTGTTCATCAAACAGATTTCCTTTTGCTAAATAGATGATTGTAGGTCAGCAATGCTGGAAAATATCTCGAATTTTATCCACCACAGTTTTTCCTTTAATTCTGAACCGGTTTCAGATTTTTCTGTAACTTTTCTCTAACCACAATTGTTTGGTTTATAAAGTTTGTGTAGAGACGTTGACTAGTTTAAAGTATGTGACAGATATCTAAAAAATGGAAAGACAACATCAGGAAAGTTAATTTGTTGAACCAGACTGATTTGTAGAGGAAAACTCTGAAACCAGTCAAGAATTAAGGGAAAAAATGTCATGGATACAAACTCAGATGATGTTCCTTTAATTTAGTTCATTTTTGTAGAATAAAATGTTGGGAAAATAAAAACAGTGGAACAAAAACAAATCAACTTCACTTCACACATTTCCAATCTTATATGCATTTCTTGTTTAATGAGATTCTTAACTAAAGGACGTTCTTTTTTAGAGGTATGAATAAAACACATAGAAATCATGTTAATGGTCACGGTACTGGCGTTATTGGAAAGATAATTTTATGCCATTAGTGTTTAAATATGACTTCAGGCATATGGGCAGCTGGCTCGAAAAAAGCGCAATCTGAAGTCCAATTCTCGACCACTTTTTCGAGCAGCTGGGACCATATTTCGGCAATAACGCGGCAAATGTTGTCTTCCAAGTGGTCCAACGTCTGTGATTTATCGGGGTAGACTATTGATTTCACAAATACCCACAGAAAATAATCTGTAGGTGTGATATCACTCGATCTAGAGGCCAATTCACACGTCCATTAACGCGAAATTATGCGCTCATCGACTGTTTTCTACAATAAATTGATTGTTCGCGCGCTGTGTGGCATGTTGTAGCCAAAGCTCTTCCCAGCACAATAACGCCGTTCAATTGGGGAACGAAAAAGTCAGTATCATGGATCTATAGCGCCCTCGACTGACTGTAACGTTCTGGCCGGCATCACCTTTGAAGAAATATGGGCCAATGATTCCACCAGCCCAAACAGTGACTGGTTGTGGAAGTAAAGGCGTCCCAATAATGATTTCTGGATTTTCTTCATTCCAAATCCGGCAATTTTATTTGTTGACGTAGCCATTCAACCAAAAATGACCTCATCGTTGCACAAAACTTTGTGGCGAAATTGAATATCAAGAGCACCCTTGTTTTCGGCTCAACGAGCGTACGACGCATATGAAGGTCATGTGGCTTCAATTTTGGCACGAGCTAGATCTTGTAAGCTCGTAAAACCAGATCTTTTCGCAAAATCCTCTATAAAGTGGAGGGGCACAGTTCTAATTGCTGTGTATGATGGCGAATCGACTCATTCGGGTCTTCCTCAACACTCCGCTCCAAAGCAGCAACAATTTCTTCTGTGCATACTGTACGACTTCTCTGCAGATGTGCATTATCAATTAAAGTATGCATGGTGCGAAAACGATTCACGGTTATTCATTACAACAGCTTGCTCGGATAGGCGATTATGGCGACCGTAAAATGGATATAGTGCGCGGTAAGTTTTGTGAACTGAACCACGATTTTCGAAATAAATTTGCATAAGTTGCAAGCATTTTTCTGGCGTAAATCTATTCATGGTGAAATGGCAAAACATGCTGAACACAAATCAGCTGTCACCTGACAAATTAACTGTCACTAGACACAGTGTTGCCAATTCGAAAAACAAACCTCAAAAAAAAAAAAAGTTTTACAATCCAACCGAGCTTCAACTGAAATAACTGCGTGATGATATTAATGGACAAAGACTAATGAATTTCTAGAATAGACTAGAATTGCTAGAATACAGAGAACAAGTGCACAATAATGAACTTGAAAGATGAATAATCGATATTCAATTTTATTTTATTTTTTATGCAAGACTTTCACTTAGCATAGTTAACTCCTCATGATGGTTTTTAATTTTAAATTTTAAAAAATTCCAAAAACTCAAAAACCTATTCTGAACTTCCAGTTAACAGATTTTCTACAAATTGGGAATTCTATCAATGCTTCTAGTGGTATTAATATGATATAGATGGTAAAACTATATATTATACTGAAATGCTACTTTGGTGGAAAGCATAACGCTGTTGTTCCCCAGAAACCCCCCCCCCCCAAATTCCTGGGAAAATGTTTTAAATAAAAGAGATGGGCAAATGTTGTGCATAAATGGTATACGAAGTTTAAAGAAAATCGTAGCAGTTGTTATCAGAAAATTACGAAAAACTGAAAAAGCTATTCAGTAAAATCGCACTTTTGGCTGACGGTTGTTTTTTCTTTTAGCACTTTTTTTCTGGGAAAAATCAATTTCGAAAAACTGAACCTAGTCAATTTATATGTTATGTTTATGCTCTAAGGACAGTGTAATCTAATATTTAATCTAGAAGATGTTTTAAGACATGATTTCACAATCAATTATCAACGGATGTGTACATTCCCTAACGAGTATACATAATGAACTTCGATATAACATTTGCAAAGTAATAACAAAATATAAAAACGGCTGCAATTCTGTTGTAAAATTTTAAAAATTAAACTGATCAATGATAACAAACTGATAAAAAATATTAAATTTCTAAAAATTGATAGAAAATTGAAGAAAACAATTTTCTTTTAAACTATTTCAGATCGAATGAAATAGTGTGTCTGCAAAAGAGATGTTTTTTAAGAGAGGTATTATGATGCGTTCTATATGGACAATGGGGACAACTAAATTTTGGTTGAATTCCACATTCAAACTTCTTATGTCTGACTAATGAAGATTTAGTTAAATATTTCTTGAAACAGGAATTGCATTCAAAACCAGTATCTTTGTGTTGAACAGCCAATGAAGATGTACTTCCTGCAAAATATATTGTCTAAGTTAGAGATGATATATCGTTATTACATGTCTAATGAGAAAATAAGAATTATTAGATATTATGTTCACTTTGGCATCATAGTTTTCTTCCTTTTCAATATCTAAAAATGGAAATTGTGAAAATTAACTAAATGAGAAATAATAAAGGAATATTAGTGGATAATATCTAGAAATCAAGGAAAGTAGATCATAAAATGTTTACAAAAAAAAAAAATTTTAAATGAGGTGTTTGTACCTTGTTTTTTTTTAATTTTTATAAAATAAAGACCCTATTGAAAAATCTAACAAAACACATGCGGTATATAAAACTTCAATGAATTACACTCAATTGCAACGCTTGCTACATAGGTGAATCCAAAAAGTTTTTATAAAAAAGACTCAGACCACATGAACTAGACATTATTGACAAAAAAACTGACAGCACTGCTCTCTCTAAACACGATCTGACTTTCAATGATTTCACTGATTCTTTCAAAACGTCTTCTATCCGAATCCTTACAAATTCACCTCCATCCGAACTCTATCAATTTTAAAAAAGCCAAAGAAATCATAACTCCAACCTATGACAATATTTTTCTAACCATAAAAAAGATACTTGCCATTAACTTGTTCTTCCAAATTTGAAATTGTCGCGCCTCAGTATAAACACTTTTCTTATCCCTCCCACTTTTTAACAGTTTTTTGTAAATTTTTAAAAAATACTCTCTTCATTTCAATCTCAACGTACACTCCTCTCCAACCCTAAAGGTATCTTTATCTGTTTTATATTTCCTCTGATTGTTAATATCATTTTATTTAATTTACTGTCACTTCTATGATGTAATTTCTTCAATTTAAATTTTTCTTCTTTCTTTGGTAGAAATCTATGCATTTTCTTGTAACTGCAATACTGTACAAATGTATTTTCTTCAATAAATTTTGTAGGGCTCCTGAAGAAGTGCACTAATGTAACCCGAAACGTAGAGCAAAAAAGAATTCTTTTTCTTTAAAAATTCCTCTGGCCATTGCCCTACAATCACCTCATTATAATTTTAAGGCCCGACGATTTGAATAACTATTAATTCTAAGAAAAACTATTTTTTATTTTTTTAGGAAGGCTTTAAAATTTTACAGTTTTGTGAGAAAAATATAAAATAAAAAATGCAAGAATCTTGAAAATAAAAAAAAAGTGTTTCAATAAGATTGAGACTTGGAAATCTTTAGGTACACAATTATATTTAGATAAAATTCCACTGAATAAAGCGATTAGAGAATTATCTCACATATCAAATACCATGCCATACTAATCACAAAAATTTCATTAGAGAAAATTGATTAGTTTTCCTCGTCTAAATCAACGGAAGAACCACAGTTTGGCTATTTCATAAAATTTTTATAGCATACTTCTAGTTAATGTTTTACAATAATTATTTTTTAGAAAGTACTTGTAAAATATATGTGGAAAAAAGGTGCTTATTCTATTTAAACAATCTCCTATTGAGCAATTAGATTGTTTATAAATACCAAAGCCGGCAGGCTATAATTAGCAATAATATATAACCATTGATTTTCAAAAATACCTTTAATGAAATATGTAACCTTTTGAAGTAAAAATATATCTAACAGTAATAAGCCATAAATCCATATATAACTTGATTAATATATAAGAGAACTGGTAAAATTTAATGTAAATATGTAAAAGAAAGTAATGTTAAGCGATAAAGTTACCTAAATTATTTAACAAAGAGTTTACTATTTAAAACTCTTTTGATTTTATAGAAAGAAAAAAAGAAACGTTCAAATACAAAAAACATAAATTACACAAAAAATATTTATTTACAAATATTTACAAAATTAATAAATATATTTACATCGATAATATTATTTAACAATTAACTGTATTAAAGACTGATTTATCTAATGAGGAAAAGAAAATTTAAAAATAACTATGATATCGTCCATGAACAGCTTTCATATGACGTATTAAATCGTTTCTACGTTTAGCTGCATGGGGACAATACATGCATTTATATGTTGGAGCTTTTCCACATTCTAATCTTATATGTCGATCCAAATTTCCTTTCCTAGTATACACTGTCTGACAGCGTGAACATCTGAAATCTGTCAATTTAAAAACAGTCATTAGGGTTGCCTTTGTAGTTATATACTGGATTTTTTTTTAAATCTTGTATGATTTTCTCTTTTCTTTTTTGTGATTATTTATTGACAACATGAGTTCATAAAAATTGATATATATTTTAATAATAAAAAAAAATAAAACCAACCTCTGACTGCAATTGAAAATCAAATTAGATCTTTCGCTATAAACTTCAATTTAATACATCAACGCTTCCGCAATTAAATTAGTCAATTAGTTTTGTAGTTAATTAATATAAACCTAAAATGTTCTTGTTATGTTTTTTAATAAACCTAAAATATTAATACTGATGGATAAGAAAGGTGATAATTTGATAATACTTTCTATTAGAAAGAACTTTATTTGAAAATATATACACACATTTACAGGTGGTATGTATTTCTCAACAATTGAAACAAGATTAATAATAATAATAATAATAATAATAATAATAATAAAAGTTAAATTAAAAAATAAAAATAACATATTTTAAAATTTCTATTAAATTAAACCTCATATTCTACAATGTAACCTAATATACATAAACTATCTACTGTGTTGGAACATATAGTCAATATATTCTCATAATATTATAATTAAAATAAATTATTTAATTTAAATTAAAATACGTTATTATAATTAAAATAAATTCTGAAGACTATTCAAATAACATAAAATATATGAGCAAAAAGTAATATATTTACAGTTTTCATATTTAAATTTCCTGAAATAAAACTGCAGAATGCATTACAAAAATTCTATTACTTTGTGTAAATTTTACTGAAATGATTTTAAATTTAATAATGTTCCTACTATTTTGCAATATAACACAACATTAAAAAATCTGACAAAAATAAATTTCATACTTTGTTGAAAAAAACTGCATAAATTTAAAGAAAAATTCAAGGATTACTCAAAAAAATTCAAATTAAGCAATTTAATAGTTGAATCAAATACTACATACATAAATGAAACATTTGTTTTCTGACAAATTGATGAAATTTGTTTATAATATTAAGTCCTTCCCCAGATATAGTGATTAATATTTGTATCAGAGATCTTTCATGATAGCCTGCTTCATTTTGTGATGTCATTATGTGATGACCACAAAATGAAGAAGGCTTCATGGAAAATATCCCTAATAATTTCCAGCTCTGCGGTCCCATCCACAACATTTAATATTTGTATTCCAACTAGCCATAATTAATAAAATAAATCACTTCTTTTTAATATAATGAGGCAATTATAACACAGTTAATTTGCACAAATTGATTTACACATGGCTATCACAAATATATTAAAATATTATTAAGTAAATTATTTCATTCAAATTTAATAAATTTATTCAAATTCATATGGAATAACGTTTTATATAAAACGCAGAAAACACAACTGCGCAGCAAAAAGATAATCAAATAAAACAAAAAACCAAAGTAATCCAATCCCTTGAATAATTCAGCTGGCGCCCTTGATTTGTACTGAGTAACAATTACAAAATATGTTTCATATTAAATAATATTAAATTGACTAAGCCACATTGCATGCATTATCAAGTTCTACCTGAAACAAATCTCTCTCTCTCTTCTTTCACCTACCTTCGGTGTCCTTAATTAAAATACTGGATAATAATCGCCAGATATTTGAATATCTGACAGGAGAATGGCAAATTATTATATTATTAATGCTCAAAACCAACTAAAATAATGCAAAATGTTACAATTATATAATTTCAGTAAATAAAAGATTAAATTTCAGAGAATATATTACAAATTCAAAAATTAATTTGATTATCTTTATCTGAATGCAGGTACAAAATTTCGGCAATTAACATATCTCATAAGAATCAAGAGACTTGGTAATAATAAACGCTAAAATAATAATTTTTTCATTATGGTATTCTTTTGTTCAATTTCCCGAAGTGGGAAGTTGAATTATTCTATTGAAGATTAGTAACAATAAAACTTCAATCAGTTGTTTTTTAATTTATTTTTGTCTCGGATCAGTGCTGTGTCTTATTATTATTTGTCTGTGGGGAGGGAGCAAACCCTACGCTTTCCAAAGCCCCACTAGGCCCATATAGCTGCCCAACAGGGTGTCTTACATCAAACCCGTTGTGCGGTCGCGTCCTTTTTGATGGGTTAGGCGTTTGTTTTTTCTTTTCCCTCTTTCCCTTTATCTTTACTTATATTTCACTTAAATTTATTTCACTAATCTATCTTTACTTTTTATTTTTTCCTTTTAGCTTCTTCGTGTTTTACCGTGAATTTTCCATATTTCCTTTCCCTCCCGCAAGTTAGAGGGCGGCCTTTGCTTCTTTCTTTCATTTCCTCTCTCGCCTTCCTCTATATTTGCTGGCGCCTTACAGTTAAGTTGCTCTCTGACCGCTGTAACTGACACTGCTCTTGCTGTTCATCAGTGTAGTGTTACTGTGTTTTATACGGCCAACACCTTGTACGCCTAATTATTCGCGCTCTATAAGGTGTTTTCACTAATTCATTCTTTGTGAATTACAAATAACATCAACCGCGCCTTTCTTGGCATCTAGAAATCAACAATTATTTCATCGCCCACCTCATCCGTTTTCACCACAACGGAATTTCATCTACGCCTCTCTGGCATAAAATACGACTTCATCAAGAGAATTGCCTTCATCCAGAGCATGTGCGGAAGCCCGTTCATCAGCAGCCCTACATCATCAACCTCCCTTCATCGCCTATACCTCCTCACACGCCCGCATTCCTCACTCACGCTCGCTACACTTACACATTTTCTCCACCCCCACCCAACATTATCACCACAACGTCTTTATCTACATCTGCTTCATCATAATCATGCTTCGTTAACTCTTCGCGCAAGGTGAGCCTAAGCTTAATTCACCCTATATCAATTATCTATTTTTACATCCACACATTTTCTGTATTTTTTGTTTTATATTTTATCTGTACGCCTTTGTTACACCGCTTCGGGGAATAGGTAAGCAAGTAATATAAATACAACATATCAGGACTCGACTGATGATGTTCTTCTTATGTCGAAACGTCTCGAGATAAAAATAAAACATAAACCAACTGACTGAAGTTTTATTGTCACTAATCGTCAATATAAATAAATCATTCACTTTCTTCTTCTTGCTGTAAAAAAAGGTTTTAATGCCGAAAAAATATCTTTAGCGACGCATGATTTATTTATAAGCATATATACATTTTGTGTGTGTGAGTGTGTGTATGTGCGCGTGACAGTGTATCTCAAACTTTACTATGTACGGTTTACATAGTATTAAATTGTAATTAATGTAAAATATCTAGTGTGAAACACTCACATGCTATTCTCTTACTGCAATACATAGTTATAATAATTGACTAATTCTCTTCAAACAGGCAAATTCTAACTAGATGTTTAGTTGTGTTCAATTATATGTTTAGGAGAACCTAAACTTTATAAAATAACTTATTTGAGAGAAGCATAAACTCCTCCTCCTCCAAAATGCCCGTAAATGAATTTTTTTGGAAAAAGTTCCAAACAGAATTGTCAGTTCTCTGTAACTGCTTTAATCAAAATTCAAGTTAAATGAAATCCGTCAGTATTTATGAAAAAAAAAATCGCAAAATATCGAGAATATTGTTCAGTAAAGTGGCACTTCCGGATTTTCTTCTAACTCGGGATTTTTGGCAACATACTTAATTCTCATTAATATTATATGAATAGTGGAATCGTATAATAAATTAAAATAGCATTTTAAGAAAACATAACCGCTAATATCTCTATAAATTATCACCTCTTAAACGACCCACCATTGCAGAAGGTCCGATACATTAATAATTCTACACCAAACGCTTACCGAAAATTGGACGGATAAGTGAATTCGGCTATTATTGATATCATTCTCCTGAAGCTATCCTCGTCAATGAGTAAAATTTGTTGAAGTACATGCTGATGGCCAGTAAGCCAACGACAGAACTGCTTCCGCAACTCGAAATTTTCTGGTAAGAAAGCCTAGACTCTTTGGAGATGATATGGGTACAAGCCAAAATAATGTAACGTTTTCCATATCTTCATTATTACCTATACTATACTATTAGAAATTCCACGCACACTAGCATATGGACTGCTTCAATACGTTTTATTATGGCTTCGTCTTTATCAATACCATCTCGCCACGTTCAGCAGTTTGGAAACGACTCTGTTTCTCTTAATCATCGGTGAACTCTACCAAAAACACGGCAATCTGGTACTCGTAAACAGAAAATCGCTTCTGTTATTCTACAACTGCCCTTTCATTTCCATTACAAAATCCATATAAGTAACGAATATCAGTTTATTCTGCATTTGTAGACTACAATTTTAAGGTTATTATTTAACAACTTGGTGTAAATCAACAGCAAAAGTGACGTAATTAATTTAAAACAAAAATCTGGTAAGAAAAATTGACACAACTTTCTCTTACTGCAGATTACGGAATTGTAATTGAGAAATTTTCTTCAAACTTGTAATAATTACTAAATGCTTATTTGTCTTACATTTTAGACCAATGGGAGAATGCTCCCTAAAACTTCTTTATGTACTTTCTCGAAAAAATTTAGAATTAAAATGAAGTCTCTTGACTTCATCATAGCAAATTTAATGAAATTCGCCGGTGTTTCTTGTGGATAAAATTGTAGGAAACTGAAATAACTTAATAAAAACGCACTTCCGGCTAACCGATTTTATTCCAACCCATAATACTGGCAGCATATTTAATTAAACTACCAAGAATTGCTATTATGAGAAGTCTACAATACAACTCTCAACGATTTACTTCAAGTAAGTGCTATTAAAACAAGCATCCTGCTTGCATTCACCTCTCCGCCAAAAAGCTTTGACAGATCAGAAGTTTACATTGAGTTAGCCCACACTAACTAATCGATCATGACAAGCATGAGTTTTAATTATCTACACCATCAATTTTAATCCCATACTGAGTCAGTGTGTAAAACTGAATTTGCTCTGTGCAAGTCTGTGTTGTCACACTGTCTGAAAAACGCATCATGAAGATAGGCGAACGCCCGAAACCGGTCGATGACCACAAAATGAAGCAGGCTACCACGGAAAATGTCTCTGATGCTTTCCAGCTCTGCGGAACCAACCACCACAACAAAAAAGTTACATCAGTCTCTGAGCGACTTGCAACATCAACAAGGAGAATTAAAGAACGCCCAGCACGGAACACTGGAAAGCCAGTGACCAACCAAAGAACAAAGAACACACACACACACACACACACACACACACACATACATACACACATACATACACACACACACACACACACACACACACACACAGTGTTCGTCTAGCAGTCAAGAGACCTCAATCAAATGCCATCCATAGACTCATATTTATACCGACTTCCTCGGAGAAGCGGATGGCACCTCTAGCTATGTGAGGTGTGGCGTTATCATGCATTAACACGAAACTATCCCCGATAAATGGAGCAGACGGTATGACTCAACATATCTAGCAGTGCACATTGCGCTATTTTCATCAACAATTAACTCGGTGCGGCCACCAAACTTATCCCATACGAACCATTGTTGTTGGAAAGGGGCACTTTCACTCGAAATACATTGAATGAAGCGTTCCCCTGCCTTTTACACACAAGAATTTGATCGTCTAAAGACCAAATCATGATTCATCTGTGATAACAGGCCCCATGGTACGACGGATGAAATCATAAACATTTATATTATTTATAAACATAAATAAACCAAAATTAGTACAGAGATATTGGTTTTTATATAGAAAAATAGGTGTCCTATTTCTTATGTCTTGGTGTAGTTGGAACCATTTTCGAAAATTCGCGTAAACTCTAAAAAAGCTTCGGTAAATATACTTTGTTTTATTTTAACCAAAAGTTTTTTGAACGGAATATCAAATTGAGCTTCCTGTGATTTTTCTTGTATAAGATATTCAAGAAATCTTATAATAATTTCTTAAGAAATAATTGTTTACACACAGATTCTGATGTGCACGCTAACATAAACACGCAATCCCCCCTTCCCTCTCTTTATAAATATATACATAAGTCGCTACGGCTAGAAACAGGATTTCCATTTAGAGAACAAAAAAACATGTATTTCTGGTGAAAAATCAATTTCAAATATTATCAAGATCTTACTGCAGTCAGAGTTAGTAAATAAAGTAGTCAAAGATCTGGTGTGTAACACTAACACAACTTACCATAGCTAATTACCTACGACGCAACAGCCCGAAAAGGGCCAAGGCTGGTATTGAGAGAATGTGTGGTAAGCACGCCGTGGTCCCCTCGCCGTTTTTAGTCCGGCCTTCGCTACTTCGGTGCGCTACCAACTGTAGCTTCCCATTCTTTCTCACGCTGGTGGGTCAACTCCGACTTAGCCCTCACGGGAACTATAGCTAATACAAAATTCTAAAATTGACAAATTTTCTTCTACTTAGAGGTTTTCAAGAAAATTCCAAACTCAGAAACTTATTCTATAAATGGTGTAAAAAGAATTCGGTTCGGTCAAAAAAAACAGATTAAATTTTTATTCTATAAATCCAAATTAAACTTCCACTTTGTGTGTGTGTCTTCTATGTTTAAAGAAAATCGTTGGAACAGTTTTCGAGAAAACTGTAAAGAACAAAAACAAAAAACCCTTTAAAGTCGCATATTTGTTGATGGTCAGATGCAATGGGGTACTTAAACAGCAAGTAATAACATACAAAATTCGCTCAAAGTTATATGTGTCGTTTTGGAACATGCAGATGCAAACAAACATTTTTAATCATGAAAAATATCGGTCAAGCATTCAAACGGACCTGGTATCGGGTTTATTCTCAAGAGCATCCTCCCCTCTACTTACTACCTCATCATTAAATCATACCTCTCCAATCGCCATTTCCTAATTGTCCAAGGTATATCCTTTTCTTCTATATTTCTCATCTCGCTGGAGTCCCACAGGGCACCTCTTTTATCACAGTATACACGGCTGATCTCCTACTCGTATTAGATCCCTACACTAACTACCTTCACCTTCGCCGATGATACGGCATCCTTTCCTCTAATAGAGATGGCTACTCGCCATCTTCAAATCCATCTCCATCTCCGTAAGTGGAGAATCAAGGTCAGTCAACACAAATCCAAGCACACGTCTTCACCTAAAAACCAAAAAACCCTTCCCGCCATTCATTCAATTCAACCATAATTTTATCCCAATGTCACTCAAATCCGCTATCTCGGACTCCTCCTAGACTCCTGTTGTAAAAATCTTAAATAAAAAATAATAAAACACGAACTACGGTCACGATTCAAATTTGATTAATATGAAACCCTCATACTCGACTCAAACGAAATGAACTAAATTACCGATACAGGATGCTAAAAAACTACTAGACAAACGCTCAAAACTTTGTAACCGGATTCTATTTTAATTCCATAATGATCTGGTAGACGGTGCTGGTTGCCCTAGTTATACTCGTAATGACTTGAGAAAAAAAAGTTCATAACCGTTTAGCTAGTGATCTGTGTCATATCGTTATTAACATTTAATGCTGATATTCAAGCTTTCCTTACCGCCTACCGCTATGTACGTATGTACTACATAAAACAAAATATATTTATATCTATTTGTATTTTCTTTTAGTTACTAAGAAGTAAGAAATTTTAGTTTAAGATATTTACTTTCATATTTGTCTTTGATTACTATTTTAGCACTATTATTCAATTTGATTTGCTTCACTTATAATTACCTTTTTCTGTATAAATAAAGAATTTTACTTTGTTATTGACGCATAGTAGAGCCTCATTTGTGCGTCAACCCTTGTGGAAATGGAGAGAGAGATAGGGAAAGATACAGTAGAAGGGACCCTCCCTCTCACTCTGAGTAAGCCGAAAGGCGGTACAATTACGTTCCCATTTCTTTTGTAGACCCGGTAAGTTATACATTATCGCGGAGTTTTACACTGGCTGGAGCCAACACAAAAAAAAAATAATAATATAATAAAATAACATTTATCTTCCAGAATGGGTCACAACTTACGGTGCACAACAAAAGAATTTCTATATCATTCCTTACTAGTTCCAATTTAAACATACGGACTTGAATTATACGGGACTGCCAAAAACAAACCTGTAACGCATTCAATCCCTACAATCCAAAATCCAAAGCACCATATAGACTATACGTAATGTTCCCTTCTATGTCTCTAACCTCGCTATCCACACTGATCTGAAAATTCCTTTCATCACCAGTTTAGCCAAATCCCGCTACCTAAAATTCCATTCCAAATTACCTTCTCATTCAAATCCCCTAATTCAAGCCCTCTGAACTTCCAGACTCCCCACAAACTCGTCAAGACAACTGAGGCGTCGATGGTCGAGCGACCATTTAAGTACATAACAACGGCTGTCTTGAGACACAGTTGAACATGATAAGGCCATAATGGCGCATACGACTCTATCGCTCAATAGCCGTCGTTCACAACTTAGAGTCAGGGTGTGCGCGCATACATCTATTTTCATTGTTTATCTTTTTCCTTGTTGCATGTGCTACTAAGCAGTTGTAAAAATCTTAAATAAAAAAATAATAAAACACGAACTACGATCACGATTCAAATCTGAAAAAACTTATATGTTTTCTGTTGACTGATTAAATGTAATCCTTAAAAACTTACCAAAAGCAAAGCAGTTGCATAAGTCTTATTAAAGTAATTAATGTTTATCCTATCTTTATACGAAATCCTTTAAAAGTGTCTATATTACCATATTATATACTAAATCATTTTATGCATAACTGTTGAATATATCCATATGCCATATTTTAACAGGGCTGGAGAAAGAGTACAAGATGTATGGAGCACTAAAAAATGAAAAAATTGACGCAGGAACTATAAAAGGTTGGCCACTCCTGCAACTCATGTCTAGAGATGTCAGTAAAAGCCAGACGATAATTGAACAGCTGATTCTCCGAGGTGGCACTACAACGGGCAGTGCGGCCTGTTCGAAAATTAACAGGCTGACGGGTTGGCAAGAACGGCAGCTCTCAAGGAGCAGCCTGTAACACCAATTGACCTCCGCACGGCGAAGAGAGAGATAAAGGCAAGAGTTACGAAGCATTTGGAGCGGGATTTTAGGCAGCAAGTTGAAGGTAAGCTTAAGCAGTGGTTAGCATTGCTGACAAAAGTGGATCGGCTGAATAACTGTCAATTTGCCGAAAGCTGATCAAGACTCAGAAGTTGACCGATCACGACTACCGGCCTTATGCATTAAAACTATAAATACAAACAGTAAAACCCCCCAAAATTATGCTGCCCGATGCCGTAATGCCGAAGTTACTCCGATAGGGCGAAAGAAAACCAAACAAAATTTAAAGACGCACTTCGCAAAACCTTCTAAAGTCAATTTTCTCCGGAAAAAATGCAAATAAAAGTGATCCTTAACAAGATATATTATTTTTAGTTTTGGGCACGTTTCAAAAAACCGTATTATTTGAGAGAACATTATAACCACTAATCAATTTCTGTTTAACACCTATGAAAAACCGCGCTAATTTTTATCAAAAATCTAAAATATGAAAACAAAAAACATAAAAACATTTTAGAGAACACTTCTTTAAAAGCTTCTTTTAGTGGCTTTTTTAGATATTTTTCAATACTATTATTAAAGCTGTACGCTCGCGAAAGCATACCCGGAAGTACAGTTGGATGTAGTAGACGCAAAAATAATGGATGCGGGAGCAAGTACAAAATAAATGATAAATAATAATATACAAAGAATGAAATAATAAATGTTCTGACTCACCTAGTGAATAGGAGATGGTAGATGGTAGAATCTGAAGAGAGCTAAATGTTCTGCTGAGAGATGCGTGTACCAGTGGTTTTTGTTAAGAGATGTGTATAGCTGAGTTAAGCAGAAGAAGAAGAAGCATATAATAATTGGCGGAATTAAGGTGCAGCAGCTAGCAGTGGTGATGCTCAGTAAACAGGACCAGTGCAAAATTAAGGAGGCTGGTTTAAATAAATATCAATAACAGCAGAAGCAGTAAATTGTAGAAAACAAGTGACTCTCAAAAACTCAACAGCACAAGTGAAGTTTTAGAGCGTAGGACTCAAGGGATAACGGAAGTAGAGGGGGCCGAATGAGTTAGAAAAAATGATGTAAATATTTCTGGAAATAAGCAGGAATGAAGCATAATAGGGAAGTGAGTGAGAGGGCAAAATATAGAGTAGATGGAAAGAATGAGTAATCAGTGAAGTTAGCGGAAAGGATGAACTAGCAATAACTGCATATAGCAGAGCGCTCATACAGAAGAAACAAAACCCACCGACAGACATACGACTTAATAAAAACTGTGTAGAAACCTTATTAATAATATCATATTGGATCTTTCAGGTTTCCGGGGCTATTTTCATGAAAAACACTTCAGTTTCCGGGTTGCGTCAGCGGTTTGCTAGACACCGACGTTTCGCCCATATTGATATGAGCTTCTTCAGAGAGCTTTAAAGCTAATGGCTCTATTTTATACATATATATATATATAAATACAGGGTGTCCCAAAAAAATGTATCCACACTTTTAACAGCTGATAGCTCAATTGATGTTTTTTATTTCCAGGTTAAACACATTAGAATAAATAATGGAAGTCAGACTAAGCTTTGAACAAAGGAAATTCATTCTAAAATGCTACTGGAAATGTGAAAATGCAGTTGAAGTGCAAAGACAGTTCAGGAGGAAGTTTCAAATTGTGAAGGAGATATGGAAATACGAGGAACTCTTATAAAAAAGGCTGAAAGATTTATCTTCCTGTGTCATCAAGTCATTACTGAAGGACAATGGAAAGAAATAGTAAGATGGATGTCTTGGATGGAGTTCTTTTAAAAACTAAGTTTCTCTTTAAATCTGCGATTATCATGTCTACAGTACTTCCCACTCTCATATATGGATGTGGAATCTTGGGCTATCAATGAAAAGTTATTAGAAAGCTCCGTAAGATAGTGGGATCGGTGATACTAGGAAAGACAGAAAAAGGAATATCTGGATATGGAAGAAAACAGCGCCGCCGGATATAGTTCAGAAAAGCAAATGGAAATGGGCAAGTCATTCAGTAAGAGAACAAGATGGACGTTCGAAAATTATAAAACTAGTACCAGAGAGAAGGGGAGAGAAAACAGGGTAGACCTGAATTCAATGGGTTGAAGAGATGAGAAAGACATGTGGCGCGGGGCATGGAAGAGGGTGGCACTTAAGCGACAGAAATGACCTGTCGGTGTTCATTGTAATGTTTGACTAAAAAAGTGATTTTTTATTTAAAGGATGACTAGAAAAGACAATTGTACTCATTAACCTCAGCATACCTGATTTTGTATCTAACCGTGGGCAAAATAAGATGATGCAAAAACTTATAAATAGATTACGTGTAAATTATATTATTTAGAATAGAAATTGCTATTTTTTTTTGCGCTGTTTTGTTTAATTTGTCACTTTTTTATAAGTAGTAATTAAAGAATCTTTGTATATAAATATATGATTTTTTATATATGCTTTTATATATACATACTTCGAGCAGTGTTCTCTGCAGAGGTTCCTAGGAAGAGAAAATCTAAGAGCAGCACGCTCAATTCGAAGCCGGGACCACCGCATTGCTAGTCCAGCGTGCTAGCACTGAGCTAATACCTTCCTTCTCCCTAGGGATGGAGACCCTAGTTTGTCTACTGTGTTTGTCGTTGCTTGTAAAGGGTAGAGTATATGTAGTATATAACAACATTTTTTTGGCCCCCAAATGTTGTTACACTGATGGAAAGCCTCGGCGATTCCAGTGGAGCAGCGAGCCAACCCTAACGCCCACATCGTGGGGGCCGGGCAACGTGGCACCTGGATTTCTCCGGGGTCACGGTTAACTAGAGCTCTGGCGGGTCAACGATTACCCCCCATTGGCCTCCTGTTTTATGTCTTACCTTCCTTTTAGATCCCTGTTCACCCTATCCTGTCTCTATATCCGGCTCAATCCTACGGTGTTATGCGATCCTTGCCTATAGGATGGTTGGTCCCGGAGCCTAATCCCGGGGTCGTTACGGAGCCTCTGGGATACCAGGCGCCCTCCCAGAGTAAGTAGCCTTACCCGGTCATTGCGGGGCTCTCACCGGGTGGACTTCACTTCCCCAGCTACTCGTGGGAACAACATGGAGCAGCATAAAAATTTTAATTTAAAACAAAGACCTTCGGACGAGCGGGCGGATGCCCCCACGTCCGAGGTCACTACACAGCCTCCCCGGAGAGCCCTAAGGGCGCTATCTCTAGAGGAGGCCGACATCAACAATTGATGTGATGTCCGATATGGACATTCTTGCAGTCCGTCTGTCAGGCGCGTCCAACAGGCGGGTGCAAAGGTTAGTCGGTCAGGGCACTGATTTGGCAGTCGCAAGACGATCCATAATCAGGGAGAACCTCGTCCGGCAGCAGGAAGAAAGGGCCAGGCCGGAAAAAGGCCGCGTTCGGAGGAAGGTACCCCGAAAGCATCGCGGCCAACGAAGAGGGCGAGACCTCGTACTTATGGGGAGGCTTTGTCCTCGGAGAAGGTCGCGATTGCCGCGGCCGATTACCCGGACACGCAGTTGGAGCCGGATAGGCTGAAAGCCATCCAAAAATCCCTGCTGTCCACCATGGCGGCCTCCACGGATGCCCGTCAGGTGTGTTTTCTTAAATGCCCCATAAAGCAGAGTTTCTCCTGCTTACTTGTGCAGACAAGGAGAGTGCGTCCTGGGTGACAGAGGTCGTCCCTTCGCTGCGGCCCTGGGAAGGCGCTGCCCTCAGGGTCCTGGTGGGGGACGAGTTCCCGAAGCCAGTGACGTGCTCTTTGTACCCCATGAGGATGGCGCGCCGGTGACGGCAGAGAGGGTTGACAGCCTCTTGAGGTTTGGCAACCAGGGCCTCAATCCCGGCTTGTGGACGGTTATGGGGTGTGTTCCGGAGAGCAAAGGTCAGCTCTTCAATTTCTCCATGGGAAAGGAGTCCCTGGAAATCCTGAGGAGTCTAGATATGGCTCCATTCTACGGGTTCGGCAGGTTGATGTTCAGGATCAGGATAAACGAGGCGATGAGGAAGGAGTTGGGGCCCCTTCCGCCGAGGCGATCCGTCCGGCGGAAGGTGTTCCCTCCACTTCTAAGCTGGCGAGGGCCCCCGCGTCTGATGTTCCGACAGCGGAGGCTCGCGCACCCAAGCCCTCAGCCCGCCGTAAGGCAGGCAAAAAGAGAGGCAAAACAACCGACAGGGGGAAGGGCTTGCCAGCCGCTCTGGGCGAAGCCGGGGTCAGCCCGCTGTTGAGGCCTCAAACCCCTCAGCGGTGTCTGGCGCCCGAGGATGCCGAAGTGCGGCGGGGGGACGAGCCTAGCTCGCCTTCCCGACCCCCTACTACATCTTAGGATGGGGTTACGGGTCCTGCAAATCAACCTCCATCACGCCAAGGCCGCTTCAGCGGTCTTGTGCAGGAGGTTTGAATCAGAGCGACTGCATATCGCTCTGGTGCAGGAGCCGTGGCTCGTGGCCGAGGAAGTCAGAGGGATTCGCCCATTTTAAGGTAAGGTGTTATACTGTAAGGGCTCTGGGAAACCCAAAGCCTGTATAGTCCTTAATAATTAGATTGATGGTAACTTGCTGCCAGCACTTTGCTCAGGCGAATTTGTTACAGCAATCATCTCGGCACGGACCGAAGGTGGAATCAGGAGGCTGGTGGCCTGCTCCGCCTACTTTCCCGGTGAGGACCAGTCTTGCCCGCCGGACCTGATGGGAGAGATCGTCGACTTCTGTGAGGCGAAGAATCTCCCGCTCTTCGTGAGATGTGATGCCAACGCACACCACCCAGCATGGGGGAGCAGCGACTGCAACAGCAGAGGTAAGTCCCTTTTGGATTTTATCTATGGTAAAGGGTTACTAATCTCTAATTTAGGTAAGGAACCCACCTTCGTTACGGTGGCCAGGAGAGAGGTGTTGGACTTGACCCTGACCACCCATAGAATGAGTGATGACATCAGGAACTGACATGTGTCTTAGGAACCATCTTGCTCCGACCACAGGCACATCAGGTTCACCATCGACACCCCCCTGCTGCAGCAGGTAACATTTCGGAACCCTCGGGAAACCGACTGGGAAGGATTTGTGGATTCCCTCAAGTATAGAGT
>JAAEAF010002714.1:0-28040 GCA_011037195.1 Triatoma infestans | reverse complement strand
TTAATCAACAATTAAATTTTAATATTCATGAAAAAGTTACAAAAATAATGTCTGATAATTATGTTAACATTGAGAAACCAACAGAGCCTTTTACTAATCTAGAATTAGAGCTTAAACTTAACCTAATTATATCCCTTTTTATTTTAATCCTCGAAGGCTGTCTTATAAAGAAAAATTAGCTGTTTCTGATATTATTAAATATTTGTTAAGTAGGGGAATAATTTGACCAAGCAGCTCACAATTTGCCAGCCCAATTGTTTTGGTAAATAAAAAGGACGGCGGTATTAGACTAGCCATTGATTATAGGGAACTAAATAAAATAACGTTAAAAGATCACTTCCCTCTTCCGCGAATTGAGGATCACATTGACAATTTAAAAAATAAGGCTTATTTTTCGCGTTTAGATTTGAAGGATGCATTCCATCAAATTAAAATAAAAGAAACTTCAATTCCGTATACATCTTTTATTACTTTCCAGGGCCAGTATGAGTTTGCTAAAATGCCCTTAGGTTTGGCTAATGGACCATCACATTTTATGCGATTTATTAATATGGCATTTATAGATTTAATTGAGGCTAACCGAATACTTATATATTTAGATGGCATATTGATAGCCACTGAAACTATCGATGAAAATTTAGAAATATTAATTGAAGTGTTACAAACACTTGTCAAAAATTGTTTAACCCTAAAATTTGCAAAATGTGCCTTTTTACAAACAGAGATAAATTACTTGGGTTACTTGATTAGCAAGGACGGCATGCGACCTTCCCCGTCAAATATTTCTGCAGTGACCAATTATCCTATTCCAAAAAATTTAAAAGATTTACAGAGTTTTATTGGGTTGATTTCCTATTTTCGCAAATTTATATATAATTTCGCAGTTATTGCTAAACCTTTGTATGATCTATTAAAAAATAAATCCGAATTCATTTGGTCAGAAAAAGAATTCATCATCTTAAAGAGTTGTTAACAACACAACCAATTTTATCTATCTATTCACCGACTGCAGTAACCGAACTACACTGCGATGCTTGTACTCAAAGGATATGGCTCAATTTTAATGCAAAAACAATCTGATGGTAGATTCCACCCTGTATTCTTCTTTAGCAAACGAACAACGGAAGTAGAGTCACGGTACCATAGTTTTGAACTTGAGGCGTTGGCAATTGTTTATTCACTGAAAAGATTTCGAATCTATTTACAGGGTATCTCTTTCAAAATAATTACCGATTGCAATAGTTTAAAATTGACCTTGGAAAAGAAAGAAATCAATCCTCGAATTATGCGTTGGTCTTTAGTCTTACAAGACTATAATTACGCCCTAGAACATCGTTGCAATGAACGTATGAGACATGCAGATGCTTTAAGCCGTTATAGCACTGTATTAATTATTTCCGAAAATAGCATGGAGAGAAATTTAGCATTGATGCAAAATAACGATCCTAATATTTCCGAACTAAAAATAAAATTGGAGCGCCAACAAGATACATATTTTGAGCTTTCTAATGGTCTAGTCTACCGGAAAGTTAATGATAGACTTGCGTTTTATGTCCCCAGCAGTATGGAAAGAACCGTTATTGATGAATGTCATAGAACTGTAGGTCATCAGAGTGTTGACAAGACTGCGGAATACCTAACGCGGATTTATTGGTTTCCTAATATCAGGTCTGAAATTCGGGAACATATTAACAATTGCCTCAAATACATAACCTATTCAAAAAAGAATTCCGGTAAGATGGAAGGGAAGTTCCATTCTTACGATAAGTGGAGAGAGCCCTTTTATTGCGTGCATCTCGATCATTATGGACCCTTGGCAAAAACTAAAACAAAATGCCGTTTTGTCTTTGAAATAATAGATTCTTTTACCAAATTTGTAAAGCTATACCCCGTAAAAACTACTAACGCCGACGAAGTTATTAAGTGGTTGAGAAATTACTTTGCTTATTATAGTAAGCCGGCAAAGATTGTATCGGATCGTGGAACAGCTTTTAGCTCTAATAAATTCAAAGAGTTCTGTGAAAGCTCTGGTATTTCACATACTATGATAGCCACGGGCACCCCTCATGCAAATGGGCAAATAGAAATTATTAATCGTACATTGACTCCCATGTTAGCGAAATTATCAGATGCTCCAAATAAATGGGACGAAGCACTTGCGAAAGCTGGATTCGCATTTAATAACACGTGTAACCGCTCGACGGGGGATACCCCTGCTAGACTCCTTTTTGGTTTGAATCAACGGGCAACCCATGTGGAAGATGAACTACGCTCACTGTTACAGTTTGTTATTCTTTACTCCAAGACTGTTACAATAGACGTGCTTATACACTAAGATATGAGTCGTATGATGTAAATTCCAAATGTATGAGAAATATCGGTGGTTTAATGTACGCACTACCGGGTGTATATTCATTAAATACTGTATATAACCTAAGTCATGAATGTAAATTAAAATTGAGAAGGATAGGACTAACTGAATATTTTGGTATAGATAACTTTATATTTTTTAATGAATATGATTCACAAATGGAGTGTTAATTATTTTAATAAAAGGCGCGAAGCGCCCTTAATCCTAAGCAAAAATGTGTATTTTTTATCCTGTTTCCTGTAGAGGGGATTGGTGTTTAGAACGTACCCGTACGCGTATACTAGTATTACTTATATACGCGTACGGGTTAAGCTCTAGTCAGTGTTCACTAAGATTTCTAAGTATGAAGGTCATACAACAGACGTCCAGTGGCAAGCGTGAGCATGTCGGTTCATCACCTCCCACCAAGGTCAAGAAGCGTCAGCGTGGTAGTAGTCAGTTTCTCATGACTTTACCATTAGGTGGGGAGAAACCATCCTTTTATATACGGGACTTAGTGTTACTGAACTTAAAACTTTTTGCGACAGTGTTAAGTTATTGTATAAGTTTAGAAACAGGTCAGAGAGGTACGCATAGTGAGTATCATCTACATATTTATGTTAAATTTTTGGAAAAATTGTTGCTGGTAGATGTGGGCGATTATTATAAAGCAGTATTTGATGTTGAACATTTCGATGTACAATCAGTGCGGTCGGAACGTAATGTTCTTAAATATATAACTAACACGGTCACCGCCGTGAGAAATCTAAGGGTTCACTCTAAAGGTCACAATTTTTTTTTTTTTTTAATATGGTTTTTTCGCATTTTTTATGCTTCAATATATTTAATTTTATGTTGTTAAATTTATTTTTAGTTATTTTACTAATTTTTGTGTGTGAATCACCGGTGGGTCACGACGTCCTGTAGTGATAATATTCCCTTTTAGCCGCGTGACCCACCGGTGGTCACGCTAATAAAACATATTTTTTTTACAATGACACTCGCAAACTTTTTGTTTTTCAGGTAAGTGAGAGTTAAAAAATGAGTTCCAGAACGAAAAAAATATTGGCACTAGTTGCATCCCAAAAAATAGCGTCACCAGAGGAGCCGGATCCATCTACTTCTATTCTGCAACTTCGATTACCATCTCCTCAGGAATCACCAATTGTCGAAAAATCACCGCTCATGGAGACACCATCATCCTTGAAGGACGCCCCATCTAATCAGCCAATTCACACTGTATCATCATCATCGCAGAAATCGCCATCTCTTCAACAGTCACTGTTACCCGAACAGAGAGCACTACCTCCAAATCAGGAAAGAAAGACATACTCTTCTACTTCAGAATGTGAATCTGAATCATTTGAAGATTCTGAAGATTCCTACGATCCAAGTGAATCTACAAGTGAAACTACAAGGGATGATAATGCAAATTCTACAGAAGATGAATCTTCTTTAGAGGAAGCTGGCACACACGGATTAGTAAATGTTTACAAATGGGGACCTTGCAAGGATTCGCCCATAAATTTTCAGTTTCATGGACAAAGTGGGCTGCAAATAAATAACGTGAGTTTGTCTGAACCCTATGATATCTACAAACAGTTTGTAACTGATGATGTTGTAGATCTCATAGTACGTGAAACAAACAGATATGCATCTCAGCTAATTCAGTCAAAACCACTTCGCCCCCGCTCTCTAATGCACAAATGGGTAGGCACCAACAGACAAGAAATAAAACACTTTCTGGGTATTCTATTGATCATGGGCATCAATAAACTACCCAAAATGCGATTATACTGGTCATGTAATGACATTTACAGTAATGAACGTATAAAGAAAGAAAGAAAGCCATGACCCGGAACAGATTTGATGTATTATTGAGATGCTTACATTTTTCGGACAACAATGACCCTGCTGCCAAAAATGATAGGCTCTCAAAAACAAAACATATCTTAGATCTGTTATGTCGACAGTTTGAAGAGATAGTAGTCCCGGGCAAGGAAATTGTAATTGATGAGTCGATGGTCCCATGGAGGGGCAGACTGGTTTTCAGACAATATCTTCCTGCCAAATCACACAAATATGGTATAAAGATTTATAAAATATGCATACCTGAAGGGTATACATATGACCTAAGGGTCTATGCAGGAAAAAATGATCCTACTGGAACTGTAGGAACAAATACAAATGGCCATACATATAATATATGCATGGAATTACTAAATGGACTCACACTCTGTGGTAGGACACTATATGTTGATAATTTTTACACAAGTGTGAAACTTTGCAAAGATTTATTGAATTCTGAAACGTATGTTTGTGGGACATTAAGAAGTAATAGGAAGGGAAATCCAAAAGATGTGTGTAAAAAGAAATTGAAGAAAGGGGAAGTTTATGGTGAGCAAAATGAAGAAGGAATTAGAGTGATTAAATGGCTAGATAAACGCCCAGTGCTAATGATTACCTCTGTTCCAGATCATACTGATCAACTGGTGCCAAGTGGAGCAAAAAACCGCAAGGGAGAAGATGTACTAAAACCTCCTGCCGTTATTGCATATAACAAGGCAAAAAAAGGAGTTGATGTATCTGATCAAATGTCCTCGTACTACACAAGTCTGAGAAAAAGCCTTAAATGGCATAAGAAGGTTATTTTTGAAGTGATGCTAGGAATATGTATTGTCAATGCATGGGTGATTTACAACAACCTTTCTAACATTAGTAATAAGATGGATATGCTCAAATTTCGAGAAAATGTGTTAGAAGGGTTGTTGAAGGCAGAAAATGAGAATGAAGATACAGAAAATGGTGCTGTCAATGAGAACGTGGAACAGGCAAGAAAGAGAAAGCGAGGGAGGAGCAGCCATAGAATAGCGAAGTATGAAGGTTCAGTAAGAAGTAGTAGGAAGAGATGCACTGAGTGTTATAAAAGAATTCAGAAAGAAAGAGGTAGCAAAGAAGCCAGGGCCAAGGCACCAAAAGTTGTTACATACTGTGAAGACTGCGAAAGACAGCCTACAATGTGCATTGCTTGCTTTAAAAAATTTCATGATTAGTTCAGCTGAAGTTTTCTTTTATAATAAATCTTGTTGTATTTGTTTGTTTCTTTGGTGTGAACAAGTTCTCAATGTGTGAATTTATAATTCAATGAATAAATATATTATTTTGTCATATCTATATTCGTGCAGAGTAAACTTAAATGATGTGATCCAAAAACCATGATGCTGGTACATAGATACACTATCCATGTAGCCATAGCTACGATATATAGAGCCCCCATAAAAAACAGAAGCTTTCAGAAGCAATACAATGTATCATAGTGTGTGACCCACCGGTGGACACGCACGTCTATTAAGATGACTCATGATGACCCACCGGTGGGGCACGATGTCATGAACGTGCTTAAGGAAATAAGACATTGAATTTTAAAATTTCAATGCTTTCTGTTCGGTTTCAATGTTTCCATTATTTTAGCCAAATGGAAGTGTTTAGTTTTTGTCATCCCTTTGTTGTTGAACATAGGAATAATTATAAATTTTTAATAAATATGTATGAAGAGGTACGCTCAAAGCTTCGCCTTGGTTACAGTTATATATATCCTGATGTAAGGGTTGACTTTGAATGGTGTAACAAAGTTTATACATGGTATGATACTTTTGTCACTACATGTTATTATTATAAGAAAAAACATTTATATTTATACGGCCCTTCAAATGTTGGTAAAAGTACTGTTATTAATTCTTTGCTTCGCGGGTTGCATTCTCTAATTTTCTATGGACCGTCAAGTAAAATAGCATATCCTTTTGATATGTTATTAGATACTCATCGGGTGATTTTGTTAGAGGAATTTAATATAAATAATTGTGATTTAGATTTCATTAAAAAACTTTTAGCGGGCGATGTTGTTACTATTAATAGAAAGTATTGTGATAACAAAGTACGCTAATAAGTTGCCTATTATTATGATATCAAATTACCGACCGCCAGATTCTTTTGAATTTCTAAATCGTGTTTGTGTAATTAATGCGGATCAACCTTTTTTTCAGGATATAACCGAAGGCCCTTTTATTACTTCTACTGATGCCGTTTTTGTACCGTCGACGCCGGCTAGTTCGGAGATATTATCGTCCCCGGTTCGTCCGTCTACGTCGAGGTACTAAAATACTAATACTGATACGTCTGGTACTACCTGATACCAGAAATTTAGGCCTATTACGGCATAACGCTATTAACCAGTTAGAAACTACTGATAACTACCAAACCGAGTATTACGATCGCAAACATAAGGCCTCTACTCAATACCAAGTAGTTGATACGTGATGATACAGAATGTGGATGTGATCCCAGGAATAAATAAAAAACTGTTACCCGCTTATAGAGGCCCATACGTAGTTAAAAAGGTTTTGGAGAACGATAGGTATGTTATTACGGATCCGGAAGACTTCCAATTAACGCGCTTCCCAATGAAGGAGTAAGTTCTCCGGGTAATATGAAGCGTTGGTTGCCTGCGAGGCCAGACAAGTTTGGTGATGTTGCTAGATCTTATTATCCTACATTATTTTACTAAGAGCATTTACAAACAGTTAAGACATTTATGGTTTAATGTTGTGTCATTAAGTGGTGATTTGTTTATAATATAGTTTTCTGTTTTATTTTATAATGTATGTATGTATGCTTTATTGCTTATAGATATATATCATAGCAATGAGTTAGAGCACTCATTTAAAAAAAAAATAAATTATACAATCATGGCAAATAATTACATTCTCAAAACTAAACAAAAGAGAGAAAAAAGAAAAACCTATTTATATAAACAAAACATATAATACACTGCATTATGATAGAGAACAAAACAAACAAACAGAAAGAAACAATAATATGTACGAACTAAAACCTAACTTATTTTAACCAGTAATGAAATCTCTTAATTTTAGCGATTTGACTACATATAAATAAATATCATCAACCTTTTGAATATTGTTAATAGTTAGTTAGTAAACCAATAATATTACCTTCATAACTATTGAAATTAAGATATTTTAATAAGTATAATTTCCTATAATCAGAAAAACCTGGACACTTCTACTTTACGTGGCTGAAGTCTGGGCTTCTCAATATTCAAATATTTTAGAATCGGGGCAACTGAAATTTTTTAAACTTCTGTTAAACCTCCAATAAATACACCAAACTACCATGTTAGATTGGAGACAGGACGAATCCATGTGAAGTGTAGGATCTTTAAAAGAATGCTGGGTTGGTGGAGCAGGTTATTAGCGATGTCTGATGATGAACTTCCCAAACTATGTTTTAGAAGGTTATGTAGATTAATAGATGTTAAATCTATCCCTTTCAACTGGGCATATGAAATGAGAGATTTACTCATACAAATAGGGCAAAATCAATGTGGGAGAATCAGAATCTGGAAATAATTAATAGTAATAGTAATAATTTAATTGAATCCATGAAAAATTATCATTTAAGTTTAGATGTGGAGGCTGCTGTGAATTCCTATTAGGTTTGGGAGAGGAATCTACTCGATATAATGTTCATTTTAATAAGATCAGAGATTTATTTTATAATTCTAATTGAGTTTTGTATTTTGTGTTCCTATTTGATTTATTTAATGTATTTTGTTAGTCTGTAATGTTTATTATTTGTGTTGTATTTTCATTCTTATTTTCTAGTGTTTATTACATTCCATTTTAGTATTTTGATTTTAAGTGATTTGATTGTGGGACCAATCAAGGTCAGGATGGCCGAATCTGTGGCAACATTGTTAAGTAAGAGTGGTAACCTATAGAAGGTTACACAGAGTGTGTTGGCTAATCATTCATATACATATATAGTATTGTGTATTGTCCTATTGTGTATAGTATAGTATTGTCTACTAATAAAACATACTGCTTTCTTATTAATATTATCAAATATTAAGCCCTCAGCAGTAAATGGTACTTATTTGTTTTGATAACTAGTTCTTAAACCCTTTTGTTTCATTGATTTCGTAAATTGGCTTTTTCCTTCAAACCTTTATTATAATTTTTTATTCTTTTCAGGAAAAACTGGTTACCGAGTTAACCTAATGCCTCGAAGATGGAAGGGCAAGGGAAAACAATGGTTATTCTTGCAAGCACGCGACAGCCTGCACTTGCAGTATTTTTACTTTTAGACGATGAAGACAACGAAAAGAAAACAAAAGCATCCGTGATTAGAAAAAGGCAGGGATGGGTTCGTGTGTGAATTGCGAAAAGACTGAGAAATAGTGTTTTCGGAAATCTACTAATGGAACTAAGAAGTGAAGACAAACACTTCTTATACCACACATTTCGTTCGGATGTCTGCTGTAGACTGATTGTTTACTGTTACTAGCAAATCCGCTTATCCGGAAGAAAGATACACTAATGCTTAAATCCATTTCTTCAGCGGAGAGACTGGAAATTTCCTTAAAGTATTTGGCAACAGGTTGTACAATGATTACCACTTCTTAAATGTCGAATAGTTTTGCAAAGATCAATTTATTTCGGAAAGGTAACATGCACAAAATGTTTAGTTAAATATTCTATTAGTATAGAAATATATTAAGCAATTCATACTTTGAATTTGACAAACAAATTTCACATATTTTGAAATCCTCAACCAATTGCAAATAACAACACAATTCTAACATCAAATCGCCACAGAAAATTTTATTAATTGGTTTAAAAAAGAAAAATTCCTAAATATTATTGCGGCAGAATCCATCCGAAAATTAGGGGAGATTGCTGATATTGTTAAGCATATATAAAGCTCTCTATTGTTCGCAAAATCCGCTGTTAACTCTCAAATTTAAATTAACTAAAGATGGTTTCGTTAAGTCCATGCCAACCTCAATAATAACGGAGGTACAAATAAAAAACTCTTCAAACACTAGAAGAGGCCAAGCTTATGCTACTGCCCTCCGAGACTTCTCGAACTCGGAACTCCATAATTCATTATTCGCAATTGAAAAATTGGATATCCCTTTGCGGTCTGACATCCCCACCGCTGGATGACGTGATGAAATTGTCTGAACCATATTTCACCTGCAATCTCATAAAATAGCATTCCGCAGACTTCTACTCACTTAACAAGTGTCGCAAGGTGTGTAACGCATCTCCCTATCAAGTTCACCATCTTAAGGGGAGATCAATATCCGCATGCACGCCTCATCCTATTCTACGAAATCAGGAAGGGGAAGTTCCGACAATATATAAGCAGTATTAGTTGTATCTACAGAAAGAAGTCTTCAAGAAAGCATCAAGAAGGCATGTGTTTCAAGCTATACCACTTTTCTATACCATTTCTGTAAAGTCCTTGCATTTCTCTCAATCTCAATTATATCAGTGAATGGTCAGTGTACTTTTATCTACCTCAGTTCTCCATCCAGTCAAGAAATACCGACAAACCTGAAGAAAAAGGATTTTCCAGGTTATTAAGGAGGAGGACTTTCATTAATAGCAGACGGCTTTAGAATCCACAGCGAACGTCGTAAATATAATTCGAAGAATTAAGCAGTTATGCTGTTCTTTAAGTATTAATATTCAAAGATTTCAAAGCGGCCCACTTGTTTTTGGAAACTGTATTAAATAACAAAAGAATGAATAGTTTCATCCTTGAAAATTAAACAGTTTAATTTAAGTGGACGGGGACGATGCGTGTCAAAACTGGGCCATGTTCTAGTAGGCGATGTGAGCCTTCAAGTACAGCATGTGCCTTCTAAGAGCAGAAGCAGATCATCGTAAGACCACTAAAATAAAACTATTACCACAATTTTTAAAATAAATTTATGTATGTTACACAGTCTATTTATTTATACATACTATGAAATGATTATGTTGTGAGTATAATACAGCATTCTCCATCAACAATATATGATCCATATAAGGGACGTAAAACATATAAACAAAATAAGACTCAACTTTATTTAACTTACAAACGCCTATGAAAAGTCGAATTGCAGATTACAATTTATTCATGAAGTTCTAACTTATATTTATTTATCTTCAACTTCTTATTTATAATAAATTAAAATAAGCATCAATTCCCAAACTACTTTTATAAGAGTTACCTTTTTAAAAACAAAAACAAGAATTTTTAAAGAGCTGCCGAATTTGCAAACTAATTGTTGTTGACGTATTCATCATCATCTCAGACAAAAATATAAATCACACTAATATATGGAAAGTGTAGCTACTAAAATAAAATATTTCACAATTTTAATATAACTAGAATTAACAACAATAGAGCTGTACAAAATATAAATTTACACAATAAGTTTACAATAAGTAAGTTAAAATTCAATGAAATAACCACGTCACACACAATTTAACGCTCATCAAATTTCCACGTTACTAATTCATCCATGGTTTAGGGACCTTTCAGGTCACGCCAGTGACCTTCATTCATGGTTTAGGTGCTGTTAAGCCGCGCCAGTGACCTTCATTCATGGTTTAGGTGCTGCTAAGCCGCGCCAGTGACCTTCATTCATACTTATGGTTAAGTTGTGTGCGTGTGTGCTAGATATAAAGCCCAAACTCCATAAAGATAAAATTGTCGAAGTATTACTTAATAAATGTTATCTTGATTTTTTTTTATTTTTCAAATATAAATTCAAAATATTTAAGCATTGCATCAAGTTGTTCTTTTTTTTATTTATATCTAATCTTAAACTTAAATCATTCTGAAAATTAATATTACCCCATTTTTGCTTCAGTGTTAATGTGCCCCATTTCTCTACAATAAAGCTTAAAAAAAAAATATAATTCAAAGAGGGGCATGACTTGATTTTTGTTTCTTAAAAGTTGTGAGACTTAGTAGAGATCTTGCCAAATTAAGAATTAATGCTTTTCTGTAAACTCTTTTATTAATTATTTGCTTCAACAGATACCATTAATTTTTATTTATAGGAATTTTTTTGTTAAGTTAAGTCAAGTAATATCTATTTTATTCAGAGAGTTTTACATCCACAAGCGATCAACTGTGTTGCACAGAGGAGGCTGCTATGTACTTTTTAATTATCTGTGTTAATGAAATTTTAAGGACTTTCAAGGATGAATTTGAGAATTTTTACAAGAATCATTTAAATACCTCTCTTGTAATGGATCTATGGCGTTCTGAAACAACAGACACAGATCACTAAAAGAAATTCACATAATGTCACCAGTACTCTGACCACTTGTTATTTATAATTTACATGGCACTGAGAAGATACAAAATAATCTGATAATTTGAAATTTTATATCAATTCACAAACTACAGCTCATTATGTTCTAGTTTTCATAGAACTATTGAGTATAGACAAAGGGTTCATAAATATCTTCTGATATGGAACTCATAATGAGTGCAATAAGCAGCTACCAAACTAAAACACTTTTTCTTTTTTTTAATGCTACTCTTCAGTGGATTTGCTTGACCTAAATATTTTCGACAGCCTTCTCCATGCTTCTTCAGGAAATAATTCAGTACCAGTTATAAATTGGAAACATGTTGGGATTCAAAATACCTTATTCTGCCTTTTCCAGGTCAAGAAAAACTTAAGTTTTACAGTAAAATTCATTAGTTACTTGGTGAGAGCTTGGCTAATTTGTCAATCGGACTGTTCAAAATACCCCGTATCACAAACAAGGTGATACTATTTTGTATAAATATTTTGTTTGCGTGGTGATAGCTGGATTTTTTATTTCTCTTAGTACTAGAAAGATGCCCGCAAGGCTTATCTGTTGCATGCAGTTACTTGGGGAATAGCAACCCCATGGGTTACCACAGCTCAGTACTCCATGCACTCGTCAGAACAGTACACAATACTCTACATAAACTACAACAACCATACACTACATATACTCTACACTTCAGAGACAAGGACAAACACAGTACACAAACTCCGTCCCCAGTTAATTGGCGTAAGCTGAACTGCAACGCGGAGGTCCCGGATTCGAATCCAGCATGCTGTCCTTAGATTTTCTCTACCTAGGAGCCTCTACAACTCACTGTACGGTGATGAACACTGTTGTCTATAGCTAGACAACACTGCTTGGAGGTCGGCAGTACATTGAGAAGGCTCCGGAGGGCACAACAGATCTTTCAGCTCGCAGTATTGTTGTAATCCCCTACAACAATCTACTACTAGTAAGATGACGTATTGCGATTATACCAGAATTTTACCAGAAGTAAACGTTTTGAGGTCCGCTGAGTCTAAAAAATGGGGATTTTGTGTATGCGTTAACAGAATAACTCAACAACGAAAAGTCGCAGGAAGCTCAAACTTGGTATCCGTTTAGGTACCAACACCGCATCAGGCACAAAAATTTCGGGCAAAATCCCGGTGGTATCAACCGGTGATTTTTGTGGGACGGCTTCAATAATTTTCTTTTAACTTCATAAGTAGGAGACAGGCTTGCGAAGATGGACCAACATGTAAATGGACATTAGAGAACTCCTTTGAAAGTAATGGTAGCAAAATTCAAGAATGCAAAACTTATTTTTTAACAGCTTATGTATTTCCGAGATGTTTGTGAAAACCGCTCTCGACAAAAAACAGGTAGGTGGTATTGTTTCCAGCGACAAAAGGGGGTCAAATAAGTCAAATAAACAAGTCAAAGAATGTATTCGTAGCCATATAAATAAGAAGTAGAAAGTCATTACAGAAGGGAAAGAACAAAGAAAAAGTATTTAGGTAATGAGCTAAATATATCTAAAATGTACAATTTTATATCTTGAAAATTGTAAAAAGAATAATGTGGAACCATAGAGCCATTCTTATCGCAAAAGAGTGGCTCTATTCTCATATTTTTAATACAGAATTGATTTTGTCGTTCAAGCAACCACATAATGACACATGCGATTTATGGAATGAGTTTCAGTTAAAGCTTAAATGTAGTAGTAACACATCATCAGAAGATTTTATTCAGATCAAACATAACTACGATATATGGAGGAAGCAAAACAAAGATATGAAATTAAGAAGAATGATAAAATAATTTCGAAGGAATGCCCACAGAATAAATGAAAACTATTATGATAGAGTTGCAGAAATGTTTGCCGACACCTTTCCTGACTAATTCATAGGCTTTCTATTTACGGAAATTGATAAAAATGTAACAATTTTTGATGCAACACTAGATAAAAGTTATTATGCCATGAGGGATGAAACCGTAGGAGGCCGTGGAGCATGTGAGATTGCATCATGCATCTTGAAGTGGGCAATGGATGCCTTAGTTGGTACAGAGATTGAAGAACTGACAATTTGGACAGACAACTGCGCTGGCCGAAATAGGAATTTTGTTATTATGACGTGTTATTTTTGGTTACTTAAGCGCATTCCAGTACTTAAGATTATAACACATAAATTTCTTCTCAAGGGGCTCACACATATGGAAGTCGAAAAATACCAAATGATATAAAATTAATAATCCCATTCATTTAGATTTTGGTGAAAAAGTGAGGTTATAGTTCCTCTTAAGTGCTATTTCAGTTTATTACACAATTCTATCATTTAAATGGGGGAGGGGGGATTGAAGTTGTTAGCGTCCGAGATTGTTCTCACTTGCAACCTGGATATCCAACTAAACGAACAACATCAGTCGCCAGCGTATCCTTTATATCAGGGGTGGCCAACAAGTCGACCGCAAAGATTTTGAAAGTAGCCCGCGAAGCTAAAGTTGAAGAACTTACTTTCACTTAAATTAATGTTTGGAAATCTTAATTCGATAATTTATTCTTACAATAATAAACTGTCTGTGCAACGTACCCATACCGTTTGTATTTATCCCGATGAACAATGCAAATGAATGTTAACTTTTAAATTAATTGTAGTTGCAACGCATGCGCATATTAATAGCAATCGCACAAAATGGGGCAAAATCATGTGTCAGACAGTAAAGTGACAGCCCCTGGACTTCAATCCACATTCCTTCAATCTAACATTCCGTGCGAACAGAAGCAGGTATGTTAGTTATTAATTATTGTTTTAAATGTTATTAAAATTTACCCTATTATTTTAGAATGAATAAACCAAGAAGTACAGGCCGGAAAAAAATAAAAACTTATCATTATCACAGTGAATGGGAAGAAGATTATTTCTTTACTATGATGAAAGATAAATATGTGTGTTTTATTTGCAATGCAACATAGCTTTGCCTAAGAAAGCAAACGTTGAAAGACATTTTCTAACAGTTCATAAAAACTATGAAGAAGATTATCCACATGGTACTGCGTTAAGAAAGGCCAAAATGCAACAACTGAAGGCACAATTAGCTACGCAACAAAACAGTTTCTCTTATAAATATTTTCTCTGTAAATATTCCTCATTTTTACGAAGGATTCTGAAATAATAAAAAACATTTTTCAAAAGTTCATAAAAATTTATTATCTTAAATGTATCTAATTATTTTTATTCGCCTTACACAACCAATTGCCAATTCAAAACGGAACGTATTAACAGTTAACTGGTTTTCGTCGATAGAAATTGACGAATTGAAGAAAATCAATTTGACTTATGTTTGGACAATGAGAGCAAATAAAAAACAAATCCCTCCTGAATTCCATCCAAATGAAAGAAGGGCATTAAGTTCAAAAGTCTATATAGTTTTACAAAAGATTTCACCCTTGTTTCTTATGCCCCTAAAGCAAATAAAGTTGTAAATTTGATATCATCAATGCATGATTGAAAATTTACGGACTCTTCAAACAATAAACAGGAAATTATAAGTTTTTATAACTCAACTAAATCGGCAATAGATAATTTAGACAAGACCATCGCAACTTATTCCCCTAATAGGCGATCTCGACGATAGCCAGTCACAATTTTTTACAACATGATTGCAGTAAGTCTTGTACATTCAGCAATAATTCATGCTGGCTTTGAAGATTCGCCTTAAATGAGACGTTTCCAATTTATATATTCAGTAGCGAATAGTTTGATCAGGAAACATGTGCAGCGTCGCTTATTAATTCCTAATTTGCCTGACACACTGAAAAAGATAATGAAGGATATTCTCGGAGAAGATAGAAACATGGCACCTGTAATGTTATGGTGTGGATGTGTATAGGTAGCTTGTGGCGTGAGCGTTTTAGCGAAAAGGGCTTGTATATTTGCTTGAGATAGAATGTAAGAATAATTAAGAACACACTGGTAGTTTAAATTAAATATATATTCTCTAAGAGAAATTAACTTACTTTGAATATCACAATAAAATATAATAATTTCTTATAACGTAAATATTGTGATGGATGCAAAACATTAAAATAATATTAATTTATAAAAAAATCAGAAATGTGACATTCCCTCGCAAAAGGGCAAGCCAGGTATACAAGTCCAGTTACTGGTACGGTACAAGAACAATTATGGCATTGTATTACCCCTTCTCTCACAGGGGAGGAATTGAAGAAACAAAGAGAAGAGATATTTTAAGGACAGATTTGCGCTAGAAATCAAGGTGGAAACATATACCAGTATTACGTTATAAGAAATTATTATATTTTATTGTGATATTCAAAGTAACTTAATTTCTCTTAGAGAATACATTTAATTTAAACTACTACCAATGTGTTCTTAATTATTCTTACATTCTATCTCAAGCAAACATACAAGCCCTTTTCGCTAAAACGCTCACGCCACAAGCTACCTATACACATCCACACCATAACATTACACACCTATTCTGGAGAAATATGTGACCGACTGCTGAAAAGAAAAGCATGTAGAACCTGTCCTTACGAAAAAAGAAAACAAGCAGCATATTTGTGCATCAAATGTGAAAATCCTTGTTGCCTAGAGTGCTCAAAAAAAAATTTGTAATATTTCTGTACCTACAGCACTTTAATTTTTGCCATTTACACACATACATACATACACATACATATATATTGATGTGTAAATAGTTTAATTTTGAATTGTGAGAGGGGTATGAATTTGAGCGCGCCTTTTGTTAGAGTGGGGATAGTTGGACGGCTAGAATTTTATTACACTTCTCTGGGGTACCGGCCGGCGCACCACTATTAAACTGGAGCTCCACTAATGTAAGAGTAGAATTAGAATATAATTTATTATTTCTTAAGTTTGTCTTTATTAATTGTGTTAATTTGTGAGTAATAAATTCTTATGCAAACCAAAATTCAATAATTTTTTGTTAATCACCCTTACTGCTCAATTACAAATAAGAGCAAACATCACATCTTCTGCCAAAGTAGAATAAAACTATTGATTTTGAGTTTTGATTTGCATTTGGCTCAAATAAATAAAAGAATCATAACCATAACAATTAAATAAAGGTGTGAACATAACATTTTTTTATTGCCCAATTTATTTGTATCGCAGATATATCCATAGTAGTCAAAAAAAAAAAAAATTAAATTAAATTAAATTAAATAGTCAATTAAAATGGGTGACGAGGAATCAATTAGTGAACCCAATTCCAGATACTTTCTAAGGTCACATCAAAACATGGCTATGGTAACGATAAATAATAATGATATGACACCCCGAATTAATACAGATGAAGAGGATCAGGAACCGAATCCTGAACACTGTCATAACAGGGCCCAGGATACGGATTGTCCATTCGTGGCTTATACGAACTGTTATCGATAGATTTAAAAACTATTAAGAATGATATGATTACTGATATCAATTTGCAAATTCAAAATTTCGATATTAAGTACAAACAGACTTTAGAAAATCTAAATATTAGATTGGGTGCAATAGAGAGAGACCTTATAGAGTATCGTAATACATTTCAAACTAAATTAGACGCTTTAAATTTATATATGATGAAAGATTTAAAAACTGCCAAGTCAAATATAGATAGGTTGGGCAATGAAATCGAAGAAATAAGATGTCAGGTTTGTGATATAGATAATTATGTGAGAAATGAGATACCAAAATTAATTGATAGATCTATAAATGAGAAATTGGACCAAACACGGGAGACAATTTTTTGTAATAAATCAGAATACAAACCAGATTCGTTATATCATGGTACAGGGATGGAATCACTGAATAAAGAATATTTATTAAATCATGAGCAAACATGCCGTTATTAGAATACCAACTGAAGTCGACGAGTCATATTGTTTTTCGAGACTTGCAACAAGACAAACCTAAACAATTCATTAATGACCTAACACATGCATATAATCAGACAGGTCGGAGGTTTACACTTCAGTCATTTATATTAGCACATCTAGAAGGAATAGCAAGAGATTGGTATATGTGTAATATGGATAAATTTCATAGTTATGACTCATTTATCGAGGGATTTAAGAAAGAATTTTGGGGACAAGACTATGACATGTTAATATTCAAAGAGATTAATCAGGAAGTAGGGTAGTTAGGAGAGAGCTGGCGCAATGGCTATGATACTTTTCTTGGTCGAGACCGAGGGCGCTCCCTCATCCAAATCGATGGCTTTAATTTAAGAACTCATCCAAATCAATGAGCCTAATTCAAAGATGACGTCATCACATCATCCAAATCGAGGGCCAATAAATTACAAATTATATATTAAATTATAAATATGAGCCTAATTTTAAGAACTCACCCAAATCAATGCGCCTAATTCAAAGATGACGTCATCACATCATCCAAATCGATGGCCAATAAATTACAAATTATATATTAAATTATAAATATAAATAAATTATAAATAATTATATAAATCTGAAATAAAAAAGTTGTTTTACCTGGAATCGAACCTTAATTGTTGCGTTAGAAGACGGCAATGCAACCCACTAGACCAAAGCGGGCACTTAGTTCATAGTAGTAAATTATCATATACACACCTCGGGAGGAAAATAAAACAAGGTAGTTTTAACATTTATTTCACATTAGGTGATTATAGGGCATTTAACATATCTTTTAATAATTGATAGACAATTGCAATGGTGATCATGTAATTGATATATCTACACAATAAACGTTATTAGCAGTGGGTGGGGGAACAAAAAATAAATAAGTAACATTTCTTTAATAATTTATTTGGGTGTTATTTAACAACATGATATATAGCAAAAACTAATTATGTGAGAATAAGATGAAAATAATATAAATTGGCATATTAATGTATTAAACAACATCTTAAGACATAAAAATGTTAAAACAGTTGCAAACTAATGGTAAAATAAAACAAATTGACATATTAATGTATTTATTATTCATCTTAAGACATAAAATTTATGTATCCAAAAAAATCTTAGCCACAAATAATATTAGAACGACATATTAATGTATTTATTATTCATCTTAAGTAAATGTTAAACTAATGGCGAATATGTGACAAAAAACATAACATCTTAAAATAATATTAGAACGTTATATGGGTAAGGGGTGGAAAAAAAATGGCATATTAAACAACATCTCAAGATATAAATAAGTTACAAAACAACAAGCAAACTATGTGAGTGAAAATAAAACATATTAATGTATTTATTATTCATCTTAAGACATAAAAAATGTTAAAACAGTTATATAGTGATTATGTGACAATAAAACAAGCACATATCTAAAAGCACAACATTATATAGCAAACTAATTAAGTTAAAACTAGAATAAGGAGACAAGTTAATTAACATATCCGCAATCCCTCCCAACAAAATATTAATGTAAAACATTGGGGGTGAGCAACATAACGTAAAACAAGGTATAACAATTTAATAAGCGATTATATGAGAATAGACAAATTAAAACATATCATAGACAAACTAGTGGTAATGTAAAACATCTTAAACATAAAAAAGAATAGTGGGAGAAAACACAACATTTACTTAAGTGCAAATTAAATCATTACATATGGTAAATTGAGGCATAAGTAAAACAAAATGGTTTACAAGGTATTATTTAACAACAATTTAATAAAAAAAAGGTGATTATATGAGAATAGACAAATAAATTAAAACACATCATAGACACACAAACAAACAAACTGGTGGTAATGTAAAACATCTTAAACATAAAAAAGAATAGTGGGGGGAAAACAAACAACATTTACTTAAGTGCAAATAAAATTAAATCATTATATATGGCAAACTAATTGAGACAATACAAATGGCATATTTAAAAAACACAGCAAAATAATCATTATATATAGCAATTGAGGCATAAACTAATGACAAATATGTGAGGTGAAAAATTAAAAATCTTAAGGCATTGGCGAAAATGTAAGAACTCAAAAGTAAACTATTGGTTGGACACCAATTAATCCATTTAACATCAGTTTCAATAAAAATGGCACCCTGCAACCTCTATGCGTGTTTAAATGTTGTTCGACACCGTCCGCCTACAATCGGCTGTCTCCGTGGTCACTTGCCCCTACTTAGCTAATTAAGCTACAATTAATTATTCTAGGTAGTACGCACTCTCGACTTCATGCGAATTGAAGGTTTCGTATTTCTCGTATGTTTTTTCTCTAACTTCAAAGTGTATTTTAAGAGTACTTATTCTCGATTTGACTCGAAGTGAAGGTTTTATATTTTTCGTACTTTTCTCTAAAGACAAGTTTAATTCTCGTTCGGCCCTTTGCATAAGGGATTACGTGTGCAGTGCCATTCTCTGCAGCTGCACCCTCATTAATTGGTACCCGCTGAGTTATCACGTCACCAGAGAGATACATCATCGCCTTGGCCGTCGCAGCTATTCTCTTCTGTTCTTACAGGAATTCCAAGTACGGGAAGGGGCCGAATTAATTCGCACCGCCGTACAGGAACGCCATCTCTCCGCTGAGCCACTGAAGACTGCCAAGAAAGGTAAGCCTTTGATGTTATATCTCTGGTCTTTATACATTAAACCACCCTTAGGAAATTTATAACAAAATCTAATTTTATACAGTCCACTCCCCCGCCCTATCGCGAACATAAATTATTTGGTCGTTCCGGGCCAGATATGCGGTAATAAGAGTAAATTTCATAAATTTTCATCTCTATTTTCTATTTTTGAGTTTTTTTGTTCTGTTCACTTTCAAATAAATTCGTTATCTTTTGTTAAAATAAAGTGAAGTTATTTGCTTGTATTCAAAGTTCTAGCTAAAAATAGCCCTAGATTATTCTTTTAGTAGCCCGGGTCTAAGTCCGCCTTTCAAATATCATAGAATTTCGCAGTCAGTTCAAAACAAGCTCCGGTATTCTTCGGGGGTCTTCGAGCGTATTCGATCACTTTCATTCATCAGTAATTTCATTAACATTAATACCTCTAATCCCTTTATCTACTAACTAACTTTATTATTTGTTTATTTTGACTAGCCGTGTTTACCTGCTACTTCCGTATTTTTAATTCTTCTGTTTATTTACCTTTTTTTCTTCTGTTATTAACTAAGCTCTTTAAATTGTTTATTCTTTCGTTGTTTTTTTTGTAATAGTTAATCACTTCCTATCCCGTTTATTAAATTATCTTTTTTTTTCCTTTTATTTATTGTTGCCGTAATATATCGGCACTCTTGCGTCTTTATACTCGTTAAAGTTACACATTCTCAATCTGTTAATCTCTTCACCCCTATCTCAACTATTTCTTAATTCTGCTTCTTTGTAATTCTCTGGGCCATTTTCGTTTTCACACTCGCATTTCGCGACTTCATTCTCGCAACGCCTGTCTATTTTACTCTTCGGCATGGCTAAAGAACCCACTGTTAAAGGAGAATCTACCTCGAGCTATACTCAGGTACTGCAATCCGCTCAGCGGCTCTTGGCCGAGCGTGATGCTATTTTCGCACAGGTTACCGGTATATATGACAGAGTGAAGACATTCCAGCTCGCACAGCTAGCCAAGTTGCAAGTTTATGTGGCCAAATTGGGCCCCCTCTCCCTCAACTTTGATGACGTTCAGGGGAAGTTGCGGGACCTCAATATCGTTCTGGAGAAGAGGGACCAGGTGGAGATAAATCAGGTAATGAACGCCTTTCTTGACCTGGTGGTCGATATAGAGGCGCACTTTCTCACTCTTAAGAAGCAGGAGCCCTCGACTCCTTCTGCCCCCGCTCCAACACCTCAAGGCGCTTCCAGTACGCCGTTCCATCCTCTAGAAAGGATCCGGATCCCTCCATTTAGCGGGGACATTCAACAATGGCCGGAATTCCTCAGCCTGTTCACGTCTCTGGTACATCAGTGTATGACCATCTCCGATGTTCAGAAATTCCAATATCTCAAATCGGCTCTGTCCGGCGAGGCAGCCTCGGTAATTTCTGGCATCGCTATAACCGAGGATAATTACCCGGTGGCCTTTCAGGCTCTCAAGGCTCGCTACTCCAATCCTAGAAGGATAGCGTCCATGTACTTCTCACGCCTTTCGGGTTTCAAGAAGATGTCCTCCCCCTCTTTGGCCAGCTATAAGGAATTTCTCAATATCCACCGAAATTCGGTGAATGCCCTTCAGGCCATGGCTCTACCCGACCTTGCTGATTTCTTACTCTTCTCTTTGGCCATCCGTAATTTGGACAGCGTTACGGTTCAAAAATTTGAAGACAGGATTGCCACCACGGGCATTCCTTCCTTCCAGCAGCTAATGGACTTCGTGGTATCTCAGGTCCAGACATTAGAGTTACAACCTCTTGACCATGTAAATACGCGTTCCCCCGCGCCCCCCAAAGAATTCAAAACCCCGCCTCGGCGAGTATTTATGGTTAATTCCGCAGTTACTAGGAGGAATCCTCCCAGCGGAACTCCGTCGAAAGCTTCCATTCCCGCTTGCAGTTTGTGCAAGGCCGCACACGCATTGACGACTTGCCCGGATTTTCAATCACTCTCCTTGGCACAAAAATACGAAGTTGCTCGCGCCAATGGCAGATGTTTTAACTGCTTGGGCTCGCACATGCGCCAGCAGTGCAACTCGCGTAATGTATGTCGGCTATGCGGCTCAGACCGACACCATTCACTGCTACATGCCGATCCGGCGCCCGCATCCAACCCTCAGCCTGTCCCGAAAGTGCAAACATCTGTCGCTTCTGCTGCTCCCGCGAACCCTGGTACTTCTGGTCAAGCCTGCTTTTTCAGTGCCACCGGTCCTCGTTTTCCTCAAGTATTGCTGGGCACGCTCAATGCCCAAGTTTTGGATTCATTCGGCCACCCTCGTACCGTCCGTGCGGTTCTTGACCCCGGCTCCCAAATTTCGGCCATCACTCGCCCTTGCGCCGAGTTTTTAGGCCTCATGTCAACACCCACACGCGCTCAAGTTACTGGGGTCGGTAACTCCCCCGTTGCCGCTTCTGGCATTGCCCATTTCGCGTTACATTCGCGCATCAATGGGTTTCAATTGCCCATACAAGCATTAGTGTTGCCTTCCATTGCCGCTCTATTACCGGCACGGCCTGTGCCTAAATCAGTTCTCGATCGCTTTGCGCATCTGCCGCTGGCCGACCCCACCCTCGGTACACCCTCTCATGTGGACCTGCTGCTTGGAGCTGATGTGTTCCCTCTGCTGTTGTGTGCCAACGCTCCCGTTGACACGAGCCATGGGCTCTCCGCTATCTCTACTCATTTCGGATGGGTCATTCTAGGAGCGCTCAATCTCAATGATCCGCCCTCACGCGTAACTTCGTTGCACGCTACCTGTGACCTTGCTGGTCAGTTGCAAAGATTCTGGGAGCTAGAAGAAATTCCTTCTCCTCGTGTTGCCAACCCCGACAATGATTGGGTTGAACAGCACTTCCGGGAAACCCATACCCGCAACCCTGATGGGCGTTATGTGGTCGCTTTACCATTCAAGCGCGGTTATCCGCCGCTGGCCGCTAACGCCTTTCCCCCTAGAGCCTCACTCATTAATTTGGAGCGTAAGCTGCACCGCCATCCTGCGCACCACAAGGAATATGAGGACTTCATGAAGGAGTACCTCCATCTTCAACACATGTCTTTCGCGAGATCCTCGTCGAAATACCTTATTCCGCATCATGTGGTCACGAAAGGTCAAAACGAAGCCCGCAAGATCAGGGTCGTTTTCAATGCCTCTGCCAAGGATCTTCACTCCACGTCACTGAACGATTGTATGTTGGCCGGCCCTAAGCTTCAGCGTGATATTTCAACCATCTTACTTTCTTTCCGCTTAAACGCTGTAGCGTTATCGGCGGACATTGAGAAAATGTACCGCCAGGTACTGGTGCGTCAGGAGGATCGGTGTCATCAGCACATCGTGTGGCGTCCCTCCCCCGATTCGGTCATTAAGGAAATGGAACTCAACACAGTCACCTACGGCTTAACGCCTTCCGCCTTTCTAGCGCAACGCGTTTTGCTGCAATTAGTCGACGATGAAGGTGCAGCCTTTCCTCTTGCCTCTCGGGCTCTGAGGGAATGCACCTACGTGGATGACGTTATCGCTGGTGCCCCAGACATCGCCACAGCCCAAATGCTTCGCCAGCAACTAGAAGAACTACTCTTGAAAGGCGGTTTTATTTTAAAGAAGTGGGCCTCTAGTTCACCCGCTCTCCTAGCAAAATGGCAGGAGAATCCTGAATGTTGTGCCATTCCCTTCGACGCGAACGAACACGCGGTTCCGATTCTGGGCATCCTGTGGGATCCCAGTACCGATGTGTTTCGGTTCTCTCTGTCTCCTTTTGAGGGAGACATCACAAAGCGCACCCTCTTGTGCTACATAGCGCGCGTGTTTGACCCCTTGGGGTATCTAGCCCCAATTACTACGACCTTAAAGATCCTGCTCCAGCAACTGTGGCTCGCGCAGTTACCCTGGGACGAGCTCCTCCCTGTGCCCCTCCATGCCTCTGCTGCAACGCTGGTTCAGCAGTTACCACTCATCACTAACTTCAGCATTCCCCGTCACATCCCCCACTCTGCTTCCGCTCGCCGGGACATAGTGGGTTTCTGTGACGCCTCCGCCCAAGCCTACGCGGCTTCACTATACATCCTCTTCCGGGACAGTAATCATGTGTACCCTACCCTATGGGTTTCTAAATCTCGGGTGGCGCCGCTGAAGGTTCTCACCATCCCTCGGCTGGAGTTATGCGCGGCTGTGTTGTTAAGTCGGTTGTTTACTTCTTTACGCAGCTCAGAGTTCATGCGTTCCTCTTCTCGACCACACCTCTTTTCAGACTCGCTGGATGTCCTACATTGGATAAACACCCCACCTCATCTACTCAATACCTTCGTGGCGAACCGAGTCGCCCTCATACATGAGCTAGTTCCCCAGGCTCAATGGGCACATGTCCCAACAGCCCAGAACCCCTCTGACTTGTCCACCCGTGCGATAAGCCCTCACAACTTTATGAAAGCCGACAATCAGCGGCTATGGCGGCATGGTCCTGAGTTCCTGACTTCCCCGCTACACGAGTGGCCTCCTCCCTTTGTGGGCTCCTCATCAAATTGCGAGCCAGCCGAGGTCTCTTCCTCACAATGTATGGTGACTGCTTCATCCCCTTCGAACGATCTTCTCTGCCACATCCAACGCTTCGCTTCGTGGGTCAAGCTCAGGCGCATCTTCGCCTGGCTAAACCGTTTCCAAGTCAACTCTCGCAGAACCCCGTCGGAACGTGGTTCCACTCTCGTCCCGTTGTCTCCTTCGGAGCTCGAACATGCCGAACTTGCGATCATTCGCCTCACGCAGGCTCATTATTTTGTCGAGCTAATTCGTAACCTTCGTGCGGGCGTGGTTGTTCGCTCCTCACTCGCCAGCTTGTCTCCATTTTTGGATCGAGACGGGCTTGTCAGGGTGGGCGGCCGACTCACCAACTCCTCGCTCCAGTTCCATTCCAAACACCCCTTACTATTGCCTAAACAGGCGCATGTGTCGTCCTTGCTCTGCTCGCATTATCATCTGGCTCTTCTGCACTCCGGCCCCAATACCGTGCTGCCTTCCATCCGCTCACGGTATTGGATACTCTCGCTGCGCTCTCTGCTACGCCAGACAATTCATCGCTGCCTCACGTGTAGCCGTTTCAGGGCTCGGAGTTACCAACCACTGATGGCCCCTTTGCCCGAGCATCGGGTGTCGCCCGCGCGCCCTTTCGCTCATGTCGGAGTCGACTTTGCTGGGCCTTTCCCAACTCGCAGCTCCACCCTTCGCTCGTATGCAATCACCAAGGGCTATTTATGTCTATTTGTTTGTTCCGCCACCAAAGCGTTACACCTGGAGTTTGCCTCGGAGCTTTCAACTAAATGTTTTCTGGCAGCGTTAGATCGATTTGTGGCGCGTCGGGGCTTGCCCATTTGCATCTACTCAGACTGCGGCCGCAACTTTGTAGGCGCCGCCAAACAACTGAAAACCGTGCAGGAATTCCTCGCCGCGGCTTCCTGTGCGATAGATGAGCACCTCTCGACGCGTTCGATCACCTGGCGTTTCAACCCCCCCTACGCACCCCATTTCGGAGGCCTTTGGGAGGCTGGGGTGAAATCCGTGAAAAGGTTGCTGGTACGTGTAATAGGTGATCGCCCTTGCACGGCAGAGGAATATTTTACTCTGTTCGCCCGCATCGAGGCTGTTTTAAATAGCCGTCCGCTCGTCCCGGTAGCCACTGACCCCAACGAGTCTGCGGGTTATCTAACCCCTGGACACTTCCTGATCGGAGCACCTCTCTTAGCTCTCCCTGAGACTCCTCTCCCAGATACCTCGTCCCTTCGCAATCGGTGGCAGGTGCTCCAGCGCGTTCTGCAGACCTTCTGGAGGCGCTGGTCCCGCGAATACCTCAACACGTCCATCCAGCGTGCGAAATGGAACCGCCCCAGTGCTCTCGCCGCGGTAGACGATATAGTAATGATCAAATCCAGCAACTGCGCTCCACTGTCCTGGCCGGTGGGCCGAATACTTTCTCTGCATCCTGGCCCCGATCAGGTGCCCCGAGTGGCTTCCGTGCGCACCTCCGACGGGGTGGTCACTCGCCCCGTACGCAACCTCATTCCTCTCCCCGTTGAGGAGTGAGCCTCTCTCTCTCCTCAACTTCCTTTTCCCTATCCTCCTTCCTCTCCTTTCCCCCATCCGCGATTTGTCTCTGCTCTTCCTCTTGTTTTGTAAAATCTCGCGATTTTAGGTGGGCGGTATGTTCGACACCGTCCGCCTACAATCGGCTGTCTCCGTGGTCACTTGCCCCTACTTAGCTAATTAAGCTACAATTAATTTCTCTAGTAGTACGCCCTCTCGACTTCATGCGAATTGAAGGTTTCGTATTTCTCGTATGTTTTTTCTCTAACTTCACAAGTGTATTTTAAGAGTACTTATTCTCGATTTAACTCGAAGTGAAGCTTTTATATTTTTCGTACTTTTCTCTAAAGACAAGTTTAATTCTCGTTCGGCCCTTTGCATAAGGGATCAGGTGTGCAGTGCCATTCTCTGCAGCTGCACCCTCATTAATTGGTACCCGCTGAGTTATCACGTCACCAGAGAGATACATCATCGCCTTGGCCATCGCAGCTATTCTCTTCTGTTCTTACAGGAATTCCAAGTACGGGAAGGGGCCGAATTAATTCGCACCGCCGTACAGGAACGCCATCTCTCCGCTGAGCCACTGAAGACTGCCAAGAAAGGTAAGCCTTTGATGTTCTATCTCTGGTCTTTATATATTAAACCACCCCTTAGGAAATTTATAACAAAATCTAATTTTATACAGTCCACTCCCCCGCCCTATCGCGAACAAATGTTATTGGTTTATTTAAAACATCTTAAGACATGGGTGGGGGGTAAAAATAAACATATATTTTAAGTTGGTGTTAGAGCCTAAATAATAGCGAATTTAGTGAATATGTGAGAAAAGTGGCTTAACAGAAACACAGCATTTTCATAGGTTCAAATACAAAATGACATAACAGTGCGAAAAAATAATACGTCTTAACGAAAAAGATATTATAGTGGGAGAGGGGTTTGAAATGGAAAAAACTTCTCAACTCAATCATATAAACTATAATGAATTTAATATATTAAAACTACACATCTACTACCTTGGACCATAAGGGGGACAGGTCAGAGTGCCTTGTGCGTCTCTGACCGTTTTAACTCCCCAAGTCAACCCCACCTCCTCGTGGTATGGTCTGGGCACCTCCTTTGGGAGGTGGCGTACGGGGCTCTGACGGGCCGGAGCGAACCCCTTCCGGTCTCCCACTTTCCTCTTCCCTCTTCCTTAGCATCCCTTCATGTCCCTTTTCAGGTAACCCCATCCAAGCCGAGAAGAGATGCGCGTCAAGGCTGGATGCGTACAGGGTGTTTAAATATATGTGCGGTAGCGGTCACCTTGGGGCACCGGGCGACACCCCCCCATTGTATCGTAGCCTTCCTGTGGTAAGAGGCTCTATTGCAGGCGACCGTCTAATCCTCAATTTTCGTGGGAACTAATGAGTGGACCATCAAAGAACAAACATTTTAAGAAAAGGGGCGAGGTCAGAGGCTCGCTCAGCTCACTGTCATCGGCAGGTGGTGGTTCCCTAGGTTCTAGGGAAAGCACACCTGCGATGATAGAAACTACGGGGGGCAATCAGCCCGCCCCGGTTGAAGGTAGCCATGAGAGGGTGGTTGCTGGGGGGTCTGGTTGTCCAGGCTCCTCGTCGGCGGACCCTCTCGGCGAGGTGGCATCGAAGATTGGGGGCATTAAGATCGCTCACAAGAGGCCCAGTGGAGCCCAGCGCAGACAGCAGGCGAGGCGCAAGGCTGCTACTGGGGGAAGAGAGTGGATCCCCAATAGCGTGTGGAAGAGGATGCAGCGGGAGAGGGCCTCTTCCACGCAACCGGTGAGAGCTGGCGTGGCTGGGACTTCGACTGCCCGGGGTGATG